>CATPAB010000286.1:200000-202070 GCA_954870475.1 Euphrasia confusa
TCGTGGTGCAGTTAGTCATATATGATAGGGTCATTGTTTGTCCAATACCTTCGAACTAGAATTTATCACAAAGTTGTTAGGATACCATCGTCTGCTACTACCGTGCGCTCGTACCACCAGTAGCGTCTTTTACTGGCGGCCCTCAATACCTCCCTTAGGAGGGTCCCGTAATCCCTGCATTGTTGAGCGGGCCAATGCAAGGAATCTCGCAGCTACCTTGTCTAGTAGTTGCGAAATCCCATTCCAGTAGCATCAAGAAATTGTTACATTTCCATCGTTTGCTACTGAAATCTCCCAATCCCTCCCTACGGGATGATTCAGTTCCTTGCATGATTGGGAGCCAACGCAAAGAACCTACACTGGACTTACCGGGTTACCTAGAGGTATTAGGCGAACTACCGTGCCAATTGTGTGGGCTTACCGCTCCGTTGCCTATTAGGCGAACTAACGTGCCACGCTACTGATTATCCATCTCTTGTGCTACGCTACTGAGTATCCTTCAATTGTGCCTACAGCGACCAGCGGGACTAAGAGGACTACGGTGCCACGTTACTCATTAAGCTTCTCTGAAGGGGTCCTCCCCTATAATAGATACTACAAATATTTCGGTAGTGACGGCAGTAGACATCAGCCCCCCAAATTTTTACACACCCCCCCTTATGCGAGAAAATGTGAGAAATGATGCGAGGCGCTACGAGAAATTTCAAAATCTTTCGTATCGGTCCCGTAGTTCCCCGCAGCGACGCTAGTCGCTACGAGGAATTTCATCATTTCTTGTATCGCTACTGTAATTTCCCGCAACGGTTGCCAATCGCTGCGAGGCGATGTGAGAAATCTCGCATCGCTACGGGAATTTCCCACAGCGGTTGCCAATCGCTGCGAGGCGTTGCGAGTTTTCTCGCATCGCTCCCGTACAATCCCACACATAGTGCGAGATTATGAGTAGAGGGGGGTCTACTCATCCGTATCCATCGATTCCTTGGCATTCCAGTCCAACGCTACGAGTTGCTACGAGGGTGTTGCGGGATGCTACGGGTTTTCCCGTAGCACTCCCGTAGCACTCTCGCAGCGACTCACGCTGAACACCTTCCCCCCTATAATAGACCCTACAAATATATTGGTAGTGACGGCAGTAGACATCAGCCCCCCTAGTTTTTACACACCCCCCCAAGTACGAGGCGATGCGAGAGTTCTAGTAGCGTTCCCTTAGCGCTCCCGCAGCGCCTCGAGTTATCGACTCCGGAATATAAAAAATAATAAATAAATAATAAATGACAATTAATAATTAATAAATAATTAATAAATATTTAATAAATAATAAATAACAATAAAAAAATAATAAAAAAATAATAAAAAAATAATAAAAAAATAATAAAAAAATTAAAAAATTAAAAATAATTAAAATAATTAAAAAATAATTAATAAATAATTAAAATATTTAATAAATAATTAAAATAATCCAAAAAAATCATAAAAAATCACAAAAAATTTAGAAAAATCAAAACAAATACCGAAAAATCCCGAGAACTCGAAATTGATCGAAATCACGTGAAATAAAACGTCCCGAATGACATAATAACCATCAAGCGTCAATCGATTTGTTGATGTTTTTCGAGATGGATGTACACATTGATGCTGCACATTTCAACTCTTGGGACATAAAATCCCGAGTACTTAAAATAATCATAAAAAATCACAAAAAATCTAAAAAAATCAAAACAAATACCGAAAAATCCCGAGAACTCGAAATTGATCGAAATCCGTGAAATAAAACGTCCCGAATGACATAACAACCATCATGCGTCAATCGATTTGCTTGTCATTTGTTGTTGTTTTCGAGATTGATGTACACATAACTCGAAATTGATCGAAATCCGTGAAATAAAACGTCCCGAATGACATAACAACCATCATGCGTCAATCGATTTGCTTGTCATTTGTTGTTGTTTTCGAGATGGATGTACACATTGATGATGCACATTTCAACTCTTGGGTTCTTCTTCAACTATATCTCTTTCGATTGCGACCGTTCACCGATATCTTTGATTAATGTACCGATTTACTTTGTTC
>CATPAB010000287.1:0-2500 GCA_954870475.1 Euphrasia confusa
GGCCTTCGGGCCCCCAAGGGCACGTGTCGTTGGCCAAGCCTTCGCGGCGGAACAGCCGCGTCGGCCGCCTTGAATTTCAATTCCCATCGAGCGGCGGGTAGAATCCTTTGCAGACGACTTAAATACGCGACGGGGTATTGTAAGCGGCAGAGTGGCCTTGCTGCCACGATCCGCTGAGATTCAGCCCTTTGTCGCTTCGATTCGTCCCTCCCCTCTCTAACTTTTCTAAGTCCCTCCAATCTAACCAACCGAAAATTATTCCATGTCCCACAAAAATTATCGACATCGGTTACCCAAGGAACCCTTATCGAAAATTTTCAAGTCCCTTTTTTTGAAATTCGCCCAAGTCCTGACCTTATCGCACTCAAAATCCCTCTCCGCCCAGACCGCACTCCATAGATCGAGAGGTTTATTTTCTAGTCATCACCCCGAGCTTCGAAAATTCTCCAAGTAAAAAGAGGGGCGACGTTGCAACGTGGGCTGTGATGACTAAGTAGTCGGATTGCATCGCTGGGAGCACGGTGAAATTGTACAAGTTAAATGAGGACGCGGCTGCGTGGCTATCTCCATCGTCGAGTAATTTCCAATGAATAATCATCTTATTGCACCAACGCTCGTCAAGTGTTTGACGAAATGTTCCAATGAGTAATTTCCAATGAATAACCGCGGACGTTGCAATGCTACAAATATTGCAATCGAACAAAGTAAATCGGTACATTAATCAAAGATATAACGGTCGCAATCGAAAGAGATTTAGTTGAAGAAGAACATCGAATAATGTCTCAAGAGTTGAAATGTGCATCAATGTGTACATCCATCTCGAAAACAACAACAAATGACAAGCAAATCGATTGACGCATGATGGTTATTATGTCATTCGGGACGTTTTATTTCACGGATTTCGATCAATTTCGAGTTATGTGTACATCCATCTCGAAAACAACAACAAATGACAAGCAAATCGATTGACGCATGATGGTTGTTATGTCATTCGGGACGTTTTATTTCACGGATTTCGATCAATTTCGAGTTCTCGGGATTTTTCGGTATTTGTTTTGATTTTTTTAGATTTTTTGTGATTTTTTATGATTATTTTGGATTATTTTAAGTACTCGGGATTTTATGTCCCAAGAGTTGAAATGTGCAGCATCAATGTGTACATCCATATCGAAAAACATCAACAAATGACAAGCAAATCGATTGACGCATGATAGTTGTTATGTCATTCGTGACGTTTTATTTCACGTGATTTCGATCAATTTCGAGTTCTCGGGATTTTTCGGTATTTGTTTTGATTTTTTTAGATTTTTTGTGATTTTTTATGATTATTTTGGATTATTTTAATTATTTATTAAATATTTTAATTATTTATTAATTATTTTTTAATTATTTTAATTATTTTTAATTTTTTTATTTTTTTTTTATTTTTTTATTATTTTTTTATTATTTTTTTATTATTTTTTAATTATTTATTATTTATTTATTATTTATTTATTATTTTTTATATTTCGAAGTCGATAACTCGATGAGCTGCGGGAGCGCTAAGGGAACGCTACTAGAACTCTCGCATCGCCTCGTACTTGGGGGTGTGTGTAAAAACTAGGGGGGCTGATGTCTACTGCCGTCACTACCAATATATTTGTAGGGTCTATTATAGGGGGGAAGGTGTTCAGCGCGAGTCGCTGCGAGAGTGCTACGGGAGTGCTACGGGAAAACCCGTAGCATCCCGCAACACCCTCGTAGCAACTCGTAGCGTTGGACTGGAATGCCAAGGAATCGATGGATACGGATGAGTAGACCCCCCTCTACTCATAATCTCGCACTATGTGTGGGATTGTACGGGAGCGATGCGAGAAAACTCGCAACGCCTCGCAGCGATTGGCAACCGCTGTGGGAAATTCCCGTAGCGATGCGAGATTTCTCGCATCGCCTCGCAGCGATTGGCAACCGTTGCGGGAAATTACAGTAGCGATACAAGAAATGATGAAATTCCTCGTAGCGACTAGCGTCGCTGCGGGGAACTACGGGACCGATACGAAATATTTTGAAATTTCTCGTAGCGCCTCGCATCATTTCTCACATTTTCTCGCATAAGGGGGGGTGTGTAAAAATTTGGGGGGCTGATGTCTACTGCCGTCACTACCGAAATATTTGTAGTATCTATTATAGGGGAGGACCCCTTCAGAGAAGCTTAATGAGTAACGTGGCACCGTAGTCCTCTTAGTCCCGCTGGTCGCTGTAGGCACAATTGAAGGATACTCAGTAGCGTAGCACAAGAGATGGATAATCAGTAGCGTGGCACGTTAGTTCGCCTAATAGGCAACGGAGCGGTAAGCCCACACAATTGGCACGGTAGTTCGCCTAATACCTCTAGGTAACCCGGTAAGTCCAGTGTAGGTTCTTTGCGTTGGCTCCCAATCATGCAAGGAACTGAATCGTCCCGTAGGGAGGGATTGGGAGATTTCAGTAGCAAACGATGGAAATGTAACAATTTCTTGAT
>CATPAB010000288.1:25000-26306 GCA_954870475.1 Euphrasia confusa
CTATTATAGGGGGGAAGGTGTTCAGCGTGAGTCGCTGCGAGAGTGCTACGGGAGTGCTACGGGAAAACCCGTAGCATCCCGCAACACCCTCGTAGCAACTCGTAGCGTTGGACTGGAATGCCAAGGAATCGATGGATACGGATGAGTAGACCCCCCTCTACTCATAATCTCGCACTATGTGTGGGATTGTACGGGAGCGATGCGAGAAAACTCGCAACGCCTCGCAGCGATTGGCAACCGCTGTGGGAAATTCCCGTAGCGATGCGAGATTTCTCACATCGCCTCGCAGCGATTGGCAACCGTTGCGGGAAATTACAGTAGCGATACAAGAAATGATGAAATTCCTCGTAGCGACTAGCGTCGCTGCGGGGAACTACGGGACCGATACGAAAGATTTTGAAATTTCTCGTAGCGCCTCGCATCATTTCTCACATTTTCTCGCATAAGGGGGGGTGTGTAAAAATTTGGGGGGCTGATGTCTACTGCCGTCACTACCGAAATATTTGTAGTATCTATTATAGGGGAGGACCCCTTCAGAGAAGCTTAATGAGTAACGTGGCACCGTAGTCCTCTTAGTCCCGCTGGTCGCTGTAGGCACAATTGAAGGATACTCAGTAGCGTAGCACAAGAGATGGATAATCAGTAGCGTGGCACGTTAGTTCGCCTAATAGGCAACGGAGCGGTAAGCCCACACAATTGGCACGGTAGTTCGCCTAATACCTCTAGGTAACCCGGTAAGTCCAGTGTAGGTTCTTTGCGTTGGCTCCCAATCATGCAAGGAACTGAATCATCCCGTAGGGAGGGATTGGGAGATTTCAGTAGCAAACGATGGAAATGTAACAATTTCTTGATGCTACTGGAATGGGATTTCGCAACTACTAGACAAGGTAGCTGCGAGATTCCTTGCATTGGCCCGCTCAACAATGCAGGGATTACGGGACCCTCCTAAGGGAGGTATTGAGGGCCGCCAGTAAAAGACGCTACTGGTGGTACGAGCGCACGGTAGTAGCAGACGATGGTATCCTAACAACTTTGTGATAAATTCTAGTTCGAAGGTATTGGACAAACAATGACCCTATCATATATGACTAACTGCACCACGATTTCTGACCGGCGAGCTCCAATAGCGATCCCATTTGATTGGAAGCTACTACATGGAACAACTCGCGAGGCACTTCGTTTAAGGTGTGGGGATGTCGTTGACTCGAGTAATATTGTAGTCCTAATTCTAGACAATTATGAGTTTGTTTGATATTGTTGGGACTCTTGATGCTACTACTGTCAGGGATGCGATAGATCGTGGGAT
>CATPAB010000289.1:20000-32500 GCA_954870475.1 Euphrasia confusa
GGAGGGATTGGGAGATTTCAGTAGCAAACGATGGAAATGTAACAATTTCTTGATGCTACTGGAATGGGATTTCGCAACTACTAGACAAGGTAGCTGCGAGATTCCTTGCATTGGCCCGCTCAACAATGCAGGGATTACGGGACCCTCCTAAGGGAGGTATTGAGGGCCGCCAGTAAAAGACGCTACTGGTGGTACGAGCGCACGGTAGTAGCAGACGATGGTATCCTAACAACTTTGTGATAAATTCTAGTTCGAAGGTATTGGACAAACAATGACCCTATCATATATGACTAACTGCACCACGATTTCTGACCGGCGAGCTCCAATAGCGATCCCATTTGATTGGAAGCTACTGTTGTTTCTTTTGTGTGTTTCTGAATGTGGAGGCTTTGGAAAATATTGAATCACGTTTACACGTTTTCCTTAAAGAATATTTCGACCCTATAACAGCCAAGGTATCACGAAACTTCTTCTAGGATAAGACAATACCGCACTTGTTCTTTGGCGTAGAAACAAGTATACTATAGAATGTTTATTCGCTATACTTCGTTAACACAAAGCTCTTAATTTTCGTGGGTCTTAGAATCTGATTTTCAACACCCTTATATAGGTGTTGAAACACCCCTTTGGATAGTGAAAATACCCTTTCATGAAGGGCTGCACCCTTTGGGAAGAGTTGCACCCTTTAAGAATGGTCACACCTCTTCGAAATCACTTTCTTTAGGTGCCATGCATGCAATTTCGTGGCTGCATATTACAACCATGCAAACCATGAATTTAACATATATTTCATGCTAATTTACACACAATAAATCAACACCAAAATTCACTTAACCAAACAATGATCCGTTATCACTTTTATACAACCGTGCACTCCGCACTTCGCCTAAATCATATTGTAGTGCTTTAGGATCATTACCGAAACTTTGTATGAATCCAATTACATTAAATGGACAATGATTTCACTTAAATCATCAACATTCCTCCCCCATTTAAGTGTAATCCTTGAATCACTTATTTTAACAATAACAGCCAGAATTATGCATAAAATGAAAATGTCTTGAAGATTGAATTTTCATCTTAGTGTTATATACAACTTATATATTCGAGAATCAGAGTGTCTTAAAAGATTGAACTCTTCAACCCATCTGAATACATAAAAGATACTACACACATAATTCCAAATACATTCTATAATGATTTCCGATACAAAATTAGGCCTTGTATCCCATCCATTCTTGAGTGTATATAGAGCTTAGCCACGACTCTTGAAGCTGCCACACTTCCCACTCATATAGGTGAATCATTTCTTCGTGCACCTGCAAAATGCACTTTATCAAATGATTCATTAAGAATTAACTTCAACCTTAACATGCAGGTTCAAACACATACCTTTGGGATAATTTCCATGTGTTTCAATCTCAAATATAGGCTTCCCAATTGAATTCTGGTTCTAATACAATTAGAAATGAATTTGGTATCCCATATTTGAAGATTCAAAGAGGCTTCAGACCCATCCCAATCACCGACTTTACTACCAAGTCTTTTGCTAATCCCTTGGTCAAATGATCAGCAAGATTATGTTGTGATCTCACAAAATCAATAGAGATTATTCCTTGAGTGATCAGCTCACGGATCGCGCTATGTCTAACGCCCAAGTGTCTTGACTTGCCATTATAAACATGACTATATGCCTTAGCCAAAGTGGCTGCACTGTCACAATGAATTGAAATCGCCGAAATAGGCTTTGGCCACAAAGGAATTTCATAAACCAAATTCCTTAACCATTCAGCTTCTTTACCAGCTGCCGCAAGTGCTATAAATTCCGATTCCATAGTGGAACTCGTAATACAAGTTTGCTTCTTTGAAGCCCAACTTATAGCACCGCCTCCGAGTAGGAAAACCCAACCAGAAGTAGAGGAATGATCCTCTATATTGGTTATCCAACTCGCATCGGAATACCCTTCTAATACTGAAGGATATCCGACATATGTCAAACCAAAGTCTTTGGTTCCCTTTAAGTATTTTAATACACGCCTAACAGCCTGCCAATGATGCGTGCTAGGATTACTTGTGTATCTACTTAGTTTGCCTACCGCAAATGCAATATCTGGCCTTGTGCTAGTCATAGCATACATAAGGCACCCAATTACCTTGGAGTATTCCAACTGGGACACTGCAACACCCATATTGGGCATGAGTTTTACACTCGAATCATATGGAGTACTGACCGTAGAATAGTCATCACAATGGAATTTCTTTAACACTTTCTCAATGTAATGAGATTGAGTTAAAGTAATGGCATTGTTTTCACGAATGATTTTAATTCCTAAAATCACATCCGCCTCCCCCATATCCTTCATATCGAAGTTTGATGATAAAAATGACTTAGTCAAATCCACTTGTCTTTGGTCAGTACCAAAGATAAGCATATCATCAACATATAGACAAAGGATGACTCCTTTACCAAAGTCATCGAATTTGCTATACACACATTTATCCGATTGGTTTAACTTAAAACCATTCGATAAAATTACTTCATCAAATTTCTGATGCCACTGCTTAGGTGCTTGTTTTAATCCATATAAGGATTTAACAAGTTTACATACCTTATGCTCATTACCAGGCATAACGAACCCTTCGGGTTGTTTCATGTAAATTTCCTCCTCTAACTCACCGTTAAGGAATGCTGTTTTTACATCCATTTGATGGATCACTAGATTATGTATTGCAGCCAAGGCTATCAATAATCTAATCGTAGTTATTCGCGCAACAGGAGCATAGGTATCGAAGTAATCAATACCTTCCTTTTGCCTAAAGCCTTGAATGACTAATCGGGCTTTATACTTGTCAATTGAACCATCGACTTTCATCTTTTTCTTAAAGATCCACTTGCATCCTAATGGTTTACAACCGTTAGGTAAATCAGCAAGCACCCAAGTGTTGTTTCCCATAATGGAATCCATCTCATCATTGATGGCTTCTTTCCAAAATGCAACATCTTGCGATTTCAAGACTTCCTCGTATGTTTTAGGCTCATCATCAACATGATAACTATACGAGTATTGAAATCCAACTTCGTCCCTTGATCCTTCAACCAGAAAGGTCTGGAAATCAGGACCGAACGATTTCTTAGTCCTTATCCTCGTGCCTCGACGAGGTTCAAGCGACTCAGGCTCGGGCAAAGTTAATTCTTTGCTTTCAGCCACCTTAGGCACCATATCCTTGGTCCTAACCATTGATGAAAATCTAGTTTCATCAAATATGGCGTCCCTCGATTCTATGATAGAATGAATCGCTACTGAATCATTCGGCTCAATCACGTAGAATCGATATGCCTTGGAATGCACAGCATATCCAACAAAGATGCAATCAATGCCTCTTTCTCCCAAAGTTTTCCTTTTGGGATCCGGTAGTCTTACGACAGCCCGACAGCCCCAAACCTTAAGATAATTAAGGTTCGGCTTCTTTTTGTACCAAAGTTCGTAGGGGGTAACTTTGTTCCTTTTGTTAGGAACCCTATTTAATAAATAGCAAGCTGTTAACACGGCTTCTCCCCAGAATCCACTATTCAAACCCGAATAGGATAACATGGAATTCACCATTTCCTTTAGTACACGGTTCTTCCTTTCGGATATACCGTTTTGTTGAGGAGTATAGGGCGCAGTTATTTCATGAATAATACCACATGATTCAAACAAAACAGGATCATAATATTCACCTCCCCTATCGGTTCTCAACTTTTTAATCATGCACTCTTGTTGTAGTTCAACTTCAGTTTTAAATACTTTAAACTTTTCTAGCGCTTCATCTTTAGTACTTAGTAGAAATACATAGCAAAATCTAGAATAATCATCTATGAAAGTTACTAAGTATTTCTTATTCCCCAACGAAGGTGTAGCATGGAAATCACATAAGTCGCTATGCACAAGTTCAAGCATACAAGATTCACGTTGAACATCTTTAAAAGGCTGCCTAACGATTTTAGTTAGCATGCATGTATTACACTTATCTTCTTCTATGTTCATAGCAGGAATTAATTCAAGTTTGGACATATCAATCATGCGTTTATAATGAACATGTCCTAGTCTAGCATGCCACAATAATGAATCATTCACTTTAGAAGAAACCATAAGAACAGAATCATCAACTTTATTCATAATATTAAGCATAAACATCCCGTTACATTGGTATCCAAAACCGACAAATACACCATTCTTAGTCAATACATATTTATTAGATTCGTATACTTGTTTATATCCATACTTGGATAAAACACTACCGGATACAAGATTTTTCCTTATTCCAGGTACATGTAATACATCTAATAATACTAAGGACTTTCCGGAACTGAATTCCAACAACACTTCGCCGCGACCAAGAATAGGGGCTGTTGACTCGTTTCCCATGTAAAGCACTGATCCATCTACAACTGGTTCATACTTTTGAAACCAATGACGATCCTTGCAAACATGCTTAGTAGCACCCGAGTCAATCCACCACGCCACCGAATCATCCTGCACATAAAATGCTTCAGAAACTATAGGGACATAATTTAAATTTACATCAAAATTATGTATAGTAGTCTCACCTTGATTGGTGTCCGGACCCTGGTTATTAGACCTTTGTCCCGAGCGATTATTCATCGTTCCCTTTTTATTCTTGTTCGCACGACAATCACTTTTAAAGTGACCCGTTTTTCCGCATATCCAGCAAGCGCCCTTAGGCTTCTTACTCCCAGCATTATTGCTGTTGTTGTTGTTGTACGGACGCTTTGTCCCTCGGTTCTTATACGAACTCTCCCCTGCTTCCATCATATTGATAGTTGCAGACCTTATCGGTTCCTTGTCCTTGGGTTTTTCACCCTCTTGCGCCCTTAGAGATTCCTCTATGCGCAAGTGACTACCGAGTTGTACTAAAGACAACTCTTCCTTTTTATGTTTCAAGGTGTGTTTGAAGTCTTTCCACGACGGCGGTAATTTGTCTATAATACTAGACACCGAGATGGACTCGTCCATCTTCATATTATGTTGGGTAAATTGACCCAATATCCGGAGCAATTCATTATATTGCTCCATTACCGGCCTTCCGTCGCACATCTTGTAATTCATAAAATTACCAACTAGGAACTTCTTACTAGAAGCGTCCTCGTCAATGTACTTGGATTCAAGGCTATCCCAAAGGGCTTTAGCAGACTCCACATTTTGATAGATATCGAAGAGAGAGTCAGACATACCGTTTAATATATGCCCACGACATATATAGTCGTCATTTTCCCATTTGCAGCGTTTCCGAGTTTCCTCCGGCGATTCGTTGTCCGCTGCTTCCGGTTGTGGAGTACTTAGAACGTACACCACCTTCAACGTTGTTAGCAAGAAATGCATCTTCTTTTGCCACCTTCGAAAGTCTACGCCTTCGAACTTCTCCAATTTTCCGAATTTGCTGTTCATCTCACGAACCGACTCCATCGTTCAGAATAGGAAATATTCTTTAAGATTGTTGTTTCTTTTGTGTGTTTCTGAATGTGGAGGCTTTGGAAAATATTGAATCACGTTTACACGTTTTCCTTAAAGAATATTTCGACCCTATAACAGCCAAGGTATCACGAAACTTCTTCTAGGATAAGACAATACCGCACTTGTTCTTTGGCGTAGAAACAAGTATACTATAGAATGTTTATTCGCTATACTTCGTTAACACAAAGCTCTTAATTTTCGTGGGTCTTAGAATCTGATTTTCAACACCCTTATATAGGTGTTGAAACACCCCTTTGGATAGTGAAAATACCCTTTCATGAAGGGCTGCACCCTTTGGGAAGAGTTGCACCCTTTAAGAATGGTCACACCTCTTCGAAATCACTTTCTTTAGGTGCCATGCATGCAATTTCGTGGCTGCATATTACAACCATGCAAACCATGAATTTAACATATATTTCATGCTAATTTACACACAATAAATCAACACCAAAATTCACTTAACCAAACAATGATCCGTTATCACTTTTATACAACCGTGCACTCCGCACTTCGCCTAAATCATATTGTAGTGCTTTAGGATCATTACCGAAACTTTGTATGAATCCAATTACATTAAATGGACAATGATTTCACTTAAATCATCAACAGCTACTACATGGAACAACTCGCGAGGCACTTCGTTTAAGGTGTGGGGATGTCGTTGACTCGAGTAATATTGTAGTCCTAATTCTAGACAATTATGAGTTTGTTTGATATTGTTGGGACTCTTGATGCTACTACTGTCAGGGATGCGATAGATCGTGGGATAAATTCGTGTTCGATGGTATTAGAAAGGCAATGACCCTATAATATGTGGTGATTCGCGCCGATGAACTGACCAATGAGTGAAATCTAGTAGCGCATTAGTTTGTATGGAATTACACCTTTGTTGCGTGTGCACGTTTTATCTAGTAGCTCTACCAAAAAAAGAAGTGGGCGACTGATGTTAGTGTTACGGTTTTAATTCGACTAGACTAGTGAAATGATGGACAGGTGCGTGATGTTTGCTTATAATTTGTGCAAACCTGCTGCGTGCTACTGGGGATGTATGGATTTGTGCTTTGTTGCATGATCACGTTTAATCTAGTAGCTCTTTTGGTCAAAAGAATTGTCCGGTGATGTTAATGGCCCGCGTACGATTCGACCGAACTAGTGAAATTTTTGACGGGTGCGTAACGTTTGCTATGAATTTGTGCTGAACCGTTGTAGTATGCTAAATGGGATGTATGGATTTAGGCTTTGTCGCATGAGCACGTTTAATCAATTAGCTATTGTCTAAAGAATTGGGCGGTGATGCTAGTGTCCCAAGTGCACTGCTTTGATTGGAATTGTGAATGGTGGACGAGTGTGTGTGACTTTGGCTATGAATTTGTGCAACTCGTTGTGTTCTACGGACTAACTCGTCAAGTCTTGGTTCTAAGGTGTGGTGATCCCCAGACTAGGGAAGTTTGTTGTTCAAATATCAAAGAAATTCGAGCATGTGGGATATTTTTACAAAAGTATTTCTCACTTTATTCCTGGTGCTATTGTGTGCCTGACATTTTCGTGCCTAAATGGGATGTACTCGGATCACATATTGATGTTTTGGTGCCTACCAAGGGCCAATGCACTTTCATGTGTGTTTGAGTATTTCTCGAATAAGCACGTGAGCAGCGATTGGTTTGTACGACAATGTTGGATCCCTGCTCGAGCAGCGACAATGTTGTTTGCATCTCACTTCGGTTGTCGGATTAAGTAGCCTTGCCCGTAATTTGGTTTTCTGCGTTGGGTTCCTATGTTGAAGGCATTCGTTGGAATAATCGGTTATCCAGTCGGCGCTGCAGTCTTTCGAGATGCAGCGTTGAGTGGACTTAGTAGCACGCTTCGTGCTCCACATTTCGTGCCACTCGCGTGTGCTTGCGATGTTGGGACATGATGTTGTGCGTGGTCTCTTGGGTACGGAACATTGAGCGGGTGCAAGGTCATCGATCTTGTTTTCCCCAAATCGAGCGTCCCGCGCTTCGTGCGAGCGACTATCATGCGCGTTTTGAACGAATCCTTTCGGATCTGCTCATGCGTTGCTGATGTCGAAAAGGAATGCTACCTGGTTGATCCTGCCAGTAGTCATATGCTTGTCTCAAAGATTGTAAATATATAGATCAAAAAAGGTTAAGGCAGCAGCCTTTACATCGTACTCGGGCAGACCCGACAAAAAACAAAGGAAAAACTAGGCAAGCGTACGGACAGGCCCGTAGTCAAGCCTAAGAAATCCTAAGTACAGCAATGACAAGAAAAGTCCCTAGCTAAGTAATTACAAAATCTGGGTGAATCATCGCCATGCATTTACACACATGTATCTTGATCATCCTCGTGATTGTTGTAGCGTCCGGCTGTTGGTTTTTAAAAACCAGTTTGTTCCTTGCGTTCCATAAAGTGTAGACGGTAGCTGCAAGAGCGATGCGCTTGAAATTACATCGAGGAGAAGTGCCACGGCCTTCTTTCTTAATCCATTTCAAAGCGCTCAAAATAGTTGTCATTTGTCGTCGAATGCCTACCCAATCACGGATACAATTCCAGATTCTGCTCGTAACCGTGCAAGAGAAGAATAAGTGATCCAAGGTCTCCGTGGGATGCTGGCAAAAGATGCAGCCCAAGTCTCCTGTGATGAAGGCCAATCTGTCCTTTGTCGAAAGACGGCCTTTAGCGCAAAGCCAAAGGGAAAAGGAGTGCTTTGGAATGATGCTGGAACGCCAAATGTCTCTAGCCCAAGGTACTTGTACTCCTTTCGGTCGGAAATACTCATAAGCCTTGGCAGTCGATATGTTGTGTCCCTGAAGCCAAGAATTAAGAATAACCTTGGCAGTATCAACTGACCCTTCTCGTCGAACCAGCTCGTCTCGAGTGTGAAGGATATGCCTTATCAGAGGTGAGTGATCACGGTTATGAGGCCATTCCCAGAATGAGCAGCGTCTAAGATATCGACCATGGATCCATTTGACCCAAAGTGTATTCCTGTCCGACTGAATGTTCCAAATGGCGCGTGCCAAAAGGGCAGTATTCCAGGCGTTCAAATCTCTGAGTCCCAGACCTCCTTCGCGACGAGGGAGACAAATTTTGTCCCAACCAATTGGGCAGAATTTGGAGCCCCAAAGAAAGGTGCGACAAAGTGCATTAACCTGCTTAAGGACCCCCTGGGGTAGAGGCAAAATAGAGAGCCAAAAACCAGCTACCCCTTGGAGAACGGAGCGAATGAGCTCAAGTCGCCCCGCATGTGACAGAGTAGCGCCTGACCAACCATGGATATAGGCAGAAAGTTTATCAATGAATGGCTTGTATTGGATAATATTCAGATGATGAGCGTTGATAGGAAAACCCAGATAACGAAAGGGCATAAGACCAGACGGAATTTGGGTTAAATCTTGAATGGATCGAAGGTCAGGGTTGGAAATTCCAACGGTATAAAGACTCGACTTTAAATGATTGATGCGAAGTCCAGAAACTTCCCCAAAATTCTCGAGGCAAGAGAGCAGGGTAGAGACAGAGTGAAGATCGCCACGGGAAATAAGAATCAAGTCGTCGGCAAAGGCTAGATGATTAATTTGATCACGGTCACATTTGGCATGAAAATTGAAGTTAGGATCAGAAGTTGCAATATTAATGGATCTGGACAAGTACTCGAGGCAAAGCACAAAAAGGAAGGGAGAAAGAGGATCTCCTTGACGGAGCCCTTTGCGCCCCTCGAATTTGGAATTAATCGAACCATTAATAGCAACAGAATAAGAGGCAGTAGTGACACATTGCATCACACGATCAGAAAACCATGTGGGATAGCCAAGACACGAAAGCATATCACTAAGAAAATCCCAGTCAATGGAATCAAAGGCCTTACGAAGGTCAATTTTGAGAAGGCATCCAGGAGGAACCTGTTTGGTACGACCATATTTACGGATAAGTTCTTGAGTGAGATGAATATTATCGATCATGGATCTACCGGGTACAAAGGCAGATTGAGCTTTATCAATAATGGAATCTAAGGTGGACCTCAACCTAGTGGCAAGAATCTTGGAAATAACTTTGTAAGTGACATTACACAAGGCTATAGGACGGAAATCCCCCACCCGAGAAGGATTATCAGATTTGGGAATAAGGGTGATGATGGTATGGTTTGATTGTTTAAGAAGACGACCCGATTTGAAGAATTCCAGAATAGCATCACAAAAGTGGTGTCCAGTCAAGTCCCAAGTGGATTTGAAAAAAAGAGCGGTGAAACCATCGGGTCCGGGAGATTTCTCGTTACCAATACTATAAAGGGCTCTTTTAATCTCTTCCGAGGTGACTGGGACACTTATGGAATCAGCAAGATCAGAAGAAACAAGAGGCCCAGAGTGAACAATACTCGGGTCTAAGGGAGAACAATGATCAGAAGTACCGAGAAGGGACTGGAAGAATTCATTGAACTCATGAGTAACTTCGGACAAGGATTCAGAAAACGTACCGTTGCTTTTGCGGATGGAGACAATCTGATTGCGCTTCTTGTTGCGTTTCGTAATACCGTGAAAGTATTTAGTGCATCTATCTCCAAGTTTCAAATGCTTCGAGTGCGCTTGTTGGAAATAAAATTGAAGTTCTGCGTTCCCCAGGAATGTCGCCCTCCGCCGGAGAGAATTGGCTTGGGTAATAAGGTCAGGATCCAAAGGGTTGAGCTGGAGTTGTGTTTGGACAGAGATAAGCTGGTTGTTGGCTTGTTTAGCACGGGTGGAAATGTGGGAAAAGTGTTGGATGTTTAGCTGTTTCAACGGACGTTTAAGGTACTTCAGTTTTTTGGCAAGGATAAATTGAGCAGTTCCATCAACATCGAAGCTCCAAGAATCAGAAATAAGCTGTTTAAAATCTTGGTGTTCAACCCACATATTGAAGAATTTGAACGGCTTGGTGTGGGCAGGCTCCGGGTTATCAAACAAGACAAGGCATTTGGCATGATCCGAAAGGCAACCCGGGGGCTCGAATGAGACACGAGCCTTAAGGTCACTGGAAATCCAGGCTTGGTTAGCCATGACTCTATCGATCTTTGAGCTTGAAGCCCCTCTGGACCAGGTTAGCTTATTGCCCGTGAATGGTAAATCGGAAATACCCGCAAGGGTGCAACATTCAGCAAATTCAGCAAGATCCCTTGGCCTTACAGGAGCTCCGTTAGGTCTATCCTCTACGCATAACAGATTATTGAAATCTCCGAGGAGCAGCCAAGGATTGTTGCAAACGATGGAGGCATGGGCGTTGATATCATCCCAGAGCTCCCGTCGTTCGATCAGGGTGTTGAATCCATAAATAAAGGAAACAAAGAAGGATCGTTTAGTAACTTTACTCGAGAGCCTTCCAAAAACAGTTTGCTGAGAGGAGGCGAGAGCTTCGAACTCGACTGTTGTTGGATTCCAGAGGACAAGGATGCGACCCCCCGGGTGAGTTACAAAGTTACTTGTAGAATCCCAAGTCGGGAATTTAATCCGCATGAGACGTCGAAGTTTCTCATCATCGAGCCTAGTCTCGACTAGCCCGATAATATCTAACTTGTGGTGCCGTACGAGGTGGACAACCCCGTTATGTTTAAGGACCTGGTTAAGGCCCCTAATATTCCAAGCTGCTATATTCATTATGAAGACACAGGAGCCGAGCTCCCTGACTTCGAAGAGGCACCTGAAGTTCCTTCTTTAACTTTGTCCTTATCTCGAGGCCTGGACTTAGATCTTTTCCGAGCTGATTTACCATCCGTCTGCCCAGTATCCAGGGATCTCTCGGGCGAGACAGTTTTCTTGCGGACCTTAGATACTCCTTTGCGAAGGGAATTCTCATTAGTGATCTCGGTTATTCCACTTTCTGGAATTTGGCTTTTGTCACTGTTTGGTTTGGTAATTGAGGGAGCAGGTCTGTTGTGTGGGCGAAGTGAAATATCCGATTGAGGCGAGGAAGGGGACGAGGGATTAGGTTTTGGCGATAAGGTACGAGCTTTGGTTTCTTTGGTTTTGGTTTCTTTGGTTGGTTCATGAGTTTTGGCTGCGGAAGTTTTTGGCGATTTGCTGCGGGTTTTCGGTTCTAAAGTTGGAATTATTTCGGGATTAGGCTGTGAACGATGATCGACAATTTGCTCGATAGCAGGTTCAACGGTAGGACAAATATGGGAATCAGAATTTGAAGTCTCGGGATTACCTTGAACTTCAGATGTTCGAAGGATATTGAACGAGTTTTGAAGGGTAATATTAGCCTTTGCCTTGGCTTGCTCCTTAAGAATAATGTGCGCCCTCGGGTCTCTCGGTTTGGGAGTACGGGAGCGAGCACGTTCTTTCTCAGGTTGCAGCTGAACATTCTTATCATTATTAATAGGAGCTTGCTGCGTAGATTCCTTACGATCATGCTGCTGTTTGCCTCGGAAGGAAGCTGCAGAACCTTTAATACGTCCACAAGATTCTGAGTTGTGCCCCAACATATTGCAACCAATACAGAATTTGGGGAGAGACTCGTAAACCACCCGCTGTTCAAAGGTACCCGACTCGAGCGCAATAGGTAGGGTATAGATCAGCGGACATGACATGTCGATTTCAACTTGGATCCTTGCATAGGATACACGCTGTCGAGATTGAGTAAGGGCGTCCGTGGTAATTGGCCGTCCAAGCCGTTTACCTATACGCCCAAGTGCAAAATCATTCCAGCATTCCAGGGGCAAGTCATAGAGAAGGATCCAGACCGGTACCGAAGTGAGTTGCGTGTTCTCGAACCTGAAATGCCTTGGGATCTCACGGAGGTACAAAGTTCTACCAAAGATATTCTTATCGACGTTCCCAAGAAGCACCGAGTCCTTGTCAGCTTCAGAATTGAAATGAAACAGGAGCCAACCACTCCTGTGCCTTGTAATGTTGCACGAGACAGGCCATCGGCTAGCTAGGGTGCGGATAGCTTGCATACCTGGGAACTTTCCTTCGACATAGCCAATAAGGCTCTTGCCCCAGCATTCTT
>CATPAB010000292.1:0-2500 GCA_954870475.1 Euphrasia confusa
GTGGTAGCCGTTTCTCAGGCTCCCTCTCCGGAATCGAACCCTAATTCTCCGTCACCCGTCACCACCATAGTAGGCCACTATCCTACCATCGAAAGTTGATAGGGCAGAAATTTGAATGATGCGTCGCCGGCACGAAGGCCGTGCGATCCGTCGAGTTATCATGAATCATCGCAGCAACGGGCAAAGCCCGTGTCGACCTTTTATCTAATAAATGCATCCCTTCCAGAAGTCGGGGTTTGTTGCACGTATTAGCTCTAGAATTACTACGGTTATCCGAGTAGCAGGTACCATCAAACAAACTATAACTGATTTAATGAGCCATTCGCAGTTTCACAGTCTGAATTAGTTCATACTTACACATGCATGGCTTAATCTTTGAGACAAGCATATGACTACTGGCAGGATCAACCAGGTAGCATTCCTTTTCGACATCAGCAACGCATGAGCAGATCCGAAAGGATTCGTTCAAAACGCGCATGATAGTCGCTCGCACGAAGCGCGGGACGCTCGATTTGGGGAAAACAAGATCGATGACCTTGCACCCGCTCAATGTTCCGTACCCAAGAGACCACGCACAACATCATGTCCCAACATCGCAAGCACACGCGAGTGGCACGAAATGTGGAGCACGAAGCGTGCTACTAAGTCCACTCAACGCTGCATCTCGAAAGACTGCAGCGCCGACTGGATAACCGATTATTCCAACGAATGCCTTCAACATAGGAACCCAACGCAGAAAACCAAGTTACGGGCAAGGCTACTTAATCCGACAACCGAAGTGAGATGCAAACAACATTGTCGCTGCTCGAGCAGGGATCCAACATTGTCGTACAAACCAATCGCTGCTCACGTGCTTATTCGAGAAATACTCAAACACACATGAAAGTGCATTGGCCCTTGGTAGGCACCAAAACATCAATATGTGATCCGAGTACATCCCATTTAGGCACGAAAATGTCAGGCACACAATAGCACCAGGAATAAAGTGAGAAATAATTTTGTAAAAATATCCCACATGCTCGAATTTCTTTGATATTTGAACAACAAACTTCCCTAGTCTGGGGATCACCACACCTTAGAACCAAGACTTGACGAGTTAGTCCGTAGAACACAACGAGTTGCACAAATTCATAGCCAAAGTCACACACACTCGTCCACCATTCACAATTCCAATCAAAGCAGTGTACTTGGGACACTAGCATCACCGCCCAATTCTTTAGACAATAGCTAATTGATTAAACGTGCTCATGCGACAAAGCCTAAATCCATACATCCCATTTAGCATACTACAACGGTTCAGCACAAATTCATAGCAAACGTTACGCACCCGTAAAAAATTTCACTAGTTCAGTCGAATTGTACGCGGGCCATTAACATCACCGGACAATTCTTTTGACCAAAAGAGCTACTAGATTAAACGTGATCATGCAACAAAGCACAAATCCATACATCCCCAGTAGCACGCAGCAGGTTTGCACAAATTATAAGCAAACATCACGCACCCGTCCATCATTTCACTAGTCTAGTCGAATTAAAACCGTAACACTAACATCAGTCGCCCACTTCTTTTTTTGGTAGAGCTACTAGATAAAACGTGCACACGCAACAAAGGTGTAATTCCATACAAACTAATGCGCTACTAGATTTCACTCATTGGTCAGTTCATCGGCGCGAATCACCACATATTGTAGGGTCATTGCCTTTCTAATACCATCGAACACGAATTTATCCCACGATCTATCGCATCCCTGACAGTAGTAGCATCAAGAGTCCCAACAATATCAAACAAACTCATAATTGTCTAGAATTAGGACTACAATATTACTCGAGTCAACGACATCCCCACACCTTAAACGAAGTGCCTCGCGAGTTGTTCCATGTAGTAGCTTCCAATCAAATGGGATCGCTATTGGAGCTCGCCGGTCAGAAATCGTGGTGCAGTTAGTCATATATGATAGGGTCATTGTTTGTCCAATACCTTCGAACTAGAATTTATCACAACATTGTTAGGATACCATCGTCTGCTACTACCGTGCGCTCGTACCACCAGTAGCGTCTTTTACTGGCGGCCCTCAATACCTCCCTTAGGAGGGTCCCGTAATCCCTGCATTGTTGAGCGGGCCAATGCAAGGAATCTCGCAGCTACATTGTCTAGTAGTTGCGAAATCCCATTCCAGTAGCATCAAGAAATTGTTACATTTCCATCGTTTGCTACTGAAATCTCCCAATCCCTCCCTACGGGACGATTCAGTTCCTTGCATGATTGGGAGCCAACGCAAAGAACCTACACTGGACTTACCGGGTTACCTAGAGGTATTAGGCGAACTACCGTGCCAATTGTGTGGGCTTACCGCTCCGTTGCCTATTAGGCGAACTAACGTGCCACGCTACTGATTATCCATCTCTTGTGCTACGCTACTGAGTATCCTTCAATTGTGCCTACAGCGACCAGCGGGACTAAGAGGACTACGGTGCCACGTTACTCATTAAGCTTCTCTGA
>CATPAB010000293.1:0-29000 GCA_954870475.1 Euphrasia confusa
AAATGGACGATTTTGGGGCATTTAGAGTAATGAGTGAAAAAGTGTTAAAAGTTCTTGGTAAAACCTTATTTCCACAATACAAATTAATGTTTCTATTAGTAATGGTGTCAAAATGGCTATTCGGAACCCAAAATTTTGACTTCAAAAAACTGACGATTTTAGGATAATGAATGAAAAAGTGTTAAAAGTTCTTGGTAAAACCATATTTCCACAATACAAATCAATGTTTCTATTAGTAATGGTGTCAAAATGGCTATTCGGAACCCAAAATTTTGACTTCAAAAAACTGACGATTTTGGGACATTTAGAGTAATGAATGAAAAAGTGTTAAAATTTCTTGGTAAAACCTTATTTGCACAATACAAATCAATGTTTCTAGTAGTAATGGTGTCAAAATGGCTATTCGGAACCCAAAATTCTGACTTCAAAAAACTGACGATTTTGGGGCATTTAGAGTAATGAGTGAAATAGTGTTAAAAGTTCTTGGTAAAACCTTTTTTGCACAATACAAATCAATGTTTCTAGTAGTAATGGTGTCAAAATGGCTATTCGGAACCCAAAATTTTTACTTCAAAAAACGGACGATTTTGGGGCATTTAGAGTAATGTTTGAAAAGTGTTAAAAGTTCTTGGTAAAACCTTATTTCCACAATACAAATCAATGTTTCTAGTAGTAATGGTATCAAAATGGCTATTCGGAACCCAAAATTTTGACTTCAGAAAACGGACGATTTTAGGACATTTAGAGTAATGAATGAAAAAGTGTTAAAAGTTCTTGGTAAAACCATATTTACACAATACAAATCAATGTTTCTAGTAGTAATGGTGTCAAAATAGCTATTCGGAACCCAAAATTTTGACTTCAAAAAACGGACGATTTTGGGGCATTTAGAGTAATGAGTGAAAAAGTGTTAAAAGTTCTTGTTAAAACCTTATTTCCACAATACAAATCAATGTTTCTAGTAGTAATGGTGTCAAAATGGCTATTCGGAACCCAAAATTTTTACTTCAAAAAACGGACGATTTTGGGGCATTTAGAGTAATGTTTGAAAAGTGTTAAAAGTTCTTGGTAAAACCTTTTTTGCACAATACAAATCAATGTTTCTATTAGTAATGGTGTCAAAATGGCTATTCGGAACCCAAAATTCTGACTTCAAAAAACTGACGATTTTGGGACATTTAGAGTAATGAATGAAAAAGTGTTAAAAGTTCTTGGTAAAACCTTATTTGTACAATACAAATCAATGTTTCTATTAGTAATGGTGTCAAAATGGCTATTCGGAACCCAAAATTTTGACTTCAAAAAACTGACGATTTTGGGACATTTAGAGTAATGAATGAAAAAGTGTTAAAAGTTCTTGGTAAAACCTTATTTGCACAATACAAATCAATGTTTCTAGTAGTAATGGTGTCAAAATGGCTATTCGGAACTCAAAATTTTGACTTCAAAAAGCGGACGATTTTGGGGCATTTATAGTAATGAATGAAATAGTGTTAAAAGTTCTTGGTAAAACCTTTTTTCCACAATACAAATCAATGTTTCTATTAGTAATGGTGTCAAAATGGCTATTCGGAACCCAAAATTTGGACTTCAAAAAACAGACGGTTTTGGGACATTTAGAGTAATGAATGAAAAAGTGTTAAAAGTTCTTGGTAAAACCTTATTTCCACAATACAAATCAATGTTTCTAGTAGTAATGGTATCAAAATGGCTATTCGGAACCCAAAATTTTGACTTCAAAAAACGGACGATTTTAGGACATTTAGAGTAATGAATGAAAAAGTGTTAAAAGTTCTTGGTAAAACCATATTTACACAATACAAATCAATGTTTCTAGTAGTAATGGTGTCAAAATAGCTATTCGGAACCCAAAATTTTAATTCAAAAAACGGACGATTTTGGGGCATTTAGAGTAATGTTTGAAAAGTGTTAAAAGTTTTTGGTAAAACCTTATTTGCACAATACAAATCAATGTTTCTATTAGTAATGGTGTCAAAATGGCTATTCGGAACCCAAAATTCTGACTTCAAAAAACTGACGATTTTGGGACATTTAGAGTAATGAATGAAAAAGTGTTAAAAGTTCTTGGTAAAACCTTATTTGTACAATACAAATCAATGTTTCTATTAGTAATGGTGTCAAAATGGCTATTCGGAACCCAAAATTTTGACTTCAAAAAACTGACGATTTTGGGACATTTAGAGTAATGAATGAAAAAGTGTTAAAAGTTCTTGGTAAAACCTTATTTCCACAATACAAATCAATGTTTCTAGTAGTAATGGTATCAAAATGGCTATTCGGAACCCAAAATTTGACTTCAAAAAACGGACGATTTTAGGACATTTAGAGTAATGAATGAAAAAGTGTTAAAAGTTCTTGGTAAAACCTTATTTCCACAATACAAATCAATGTTTCTAGTAGTAATGGTGTCAAAATGGCTATTCGGAACCAAAATTTTGACTTCAAAAAACGGACGATTTTGGGGCATTTAGAGTAATGAGTGAAAAAGTGTTAAAAGTTCTTGGTAAAACCATATTTACACAATACAAATCAATGTTTCTAGTAGTAATGGTGTCAAAATAGCTATTCGGAACCCTAAATTTTGACTTCAAAAAACGGACGATTTTGGGGCATTTAGAGTAATGAGTGAAAAAGTGTTAAAAGTTTTTGGTAAAACCTTATTTCCACAATACAAATCAATGTTTCTAGTAGTAATGGTATCAAAATGGCTATTCGGAACCCAAAATTTGACTTCAAAAAACGGACGATTTTAGGACATTTAGAGTAATGAATGAAAAAGTGTTAAAAGTTCTTGGTAAAACCATATTTACACAATACAAATCAATGTTTCTAGTAGTAATGGTGTCAAAATAGCTATTCGGAACCCTAAATTTTGACTTCAAAAAACGGACGATTTTGGGGCATTTAGAGTAATGAGTGAAAAAGTGTTAAAAGTTCTTGGTAAAACCTTATTTCCACAATACAAATTAATGTTTCTATTAGTAATGGTGTCAAAATGGCTATTCGGAACCCAAAATTTTGACTTCAAAAAACTGACGATTTTAGGATAATGAATGAAAAAGTGTTAAAAGTTCTTGGTAAAACCATATTTCCACAATACAAATCAATGTTTCTAGTAGTAATGGTGTCAAAATAGCTATTCGGAACCCAAAATTTTGACATCAAAAAACGGACGATTTTGGGGCATTTAGAGTAATGAGTGAAAAAGTGTTAAAAGTTTTTGGTAAAACCTTATTTCCACAATACAAATTAATGTTTCTATTAGTAATGGTGTCAAAATGGCTATTCGGAACCCAAAATTTTGACTTCAAAAAACTGACGATTTTGGGACATTTAGAGTAATGAATGAAAAAGTGTTAAAAGTTCTTGGTAAAACCTTATTTCCACAATACAAATCAATGTTTCTAGTAGTAATGGTGTCAAAATGGCTATTCGGAACCCTAAATTTTGACTTCAAAAAACGGACGATTTTGGGGCATTTAGAGTAATGAGTGAAAAAGTGTTAAAAGTTCTTGGTAAAACCATATTTACACAATACAAATCAATGTTTCTAGTAGTAATGGTGTCAAAATAGCTATTCGGAACCCTAAATTTTGACTTCAAAAAACGGACGATTTTGGGGCATTTAGAGTAATGAGTGAAAAAGTGTTAAAAGTTTTTGGTAAAACCTTATTTCCACAATACAAATCAATGTTTCTAGTAGTAATGGTATCAAAATGGCTATTCGGAACCCAAAATTTGACTTCAAAAAACGGACGATTTTAGGACATTTAGAGTAATGAATGAAAAAGTGTTAAAAGTTCTTGGTAAAACCATATTTACACAATACAAATCAATGTTTCTAGTAGTAATGGTGTCAAAATAGCTATTCGGAACCCTAAATTTTGACTTCAAAAAACGGACGATTTTGGGGCATTTAGAGTAATGAGTGAAAAAGTGTTAAAAGTTCTTGGTAAAACCTTATTTCCACAATACAAATTAATGTTTCTATTAGTAATGGTGTCAAAATGGCTATTCGGAACCCAAAATTTTGACTTCAAAAAACTGACGATTTTAGGATAATGAATGAAAAAGTGTTAAAAGTTCTTGGTAAAACCATATTTCCACAATACAAATCAATGTTTCTAGTAGTAATGGTGTCAAAATAGCTATTCGGAACCCAAAATTTTGACATCAAAAAACGGACGATTTTGGGGCATTTAGAGTAATGAGTGAAAAAGTGTTAAAAGTTCTTGGTAAAACCTTATTTCCACAATACAAATTAATGTTTCTATTAGTAATGGTGTCAAAATGGCTATTCGGAACCCAAAATTTTGACTTCAAAAAACTGACGATTTTGGGACATTTAGAGTAATGAGTGAAAAAGTGTTAAAAGTTCTTGTTAAAACCTTATTTCCACAATACAAATCAATGTTTCTAGTAGTAATGGTGTCAAAATGGCTATTCGGAACCCAAAATTTTTACTTCAAAAAACGAACGATTTTGGGGCATTTAGAGTAATGTTTGAAAAGTGTTAAAAGTTCTTGGTAAAACCTTTTTTGCACAATACAAATCAATGTTTCTATTAGTAATGGTGTCAAAATGGCTATTCGGAACCCAAAATTCTGACTTCAAAAAACTGACGATTTTGGGACATTTAGAGTAATGAATGAAAAAGTGTTAAAAGTTCTTGGTAAAACCTTATTTGTACAATACAAATCAATGTTTCTATTAGTAATGGTGTCAAAATGGCTATTCGGAACCCAAAATTTTGACTTCAAAAAACTGACGATTTTGGGACATTTAGAGTAATGAATGAAAAAGTGTTAAAATTTCTTGGTAAAACCTTATTTGCACAATACAAATCAATGTTTCTAGTAGTAATGGTGTCAAAATGGCTATTCGGAACCCAAAATTCTGACTTCAAAAAACTGACGATTTTGGGGCATTTAGAGTAATGAGTGAAATAGTGTTAAAAGTTCTTGGTAAAACCTTTTTTCCACAATACAAATGAATGTTTCTATTAGTAATGGTGTCAAAATGGCTATTCGGAACCCAAAATTTGGACTTCAAAAAAGAGACGATTTTGGGACATTTAGAGTAATGAATGAAAAAGTGTTAAAAGTTCTTGGTAAAACCTTATTTCCACAATACAAATCAATGTTTCTAGTAGTAATGGTATCAAAATGGCTATTCGGAACCCAAAATTTGACTTCAAAAAACGGACGATTTTAGGACATTTAGAGTAATGAATGAAAAAGTGTTAAAAGTTCTTGGTAAAACCATATTTACACAATACAAATCAATGTTTCTAGTAGTAATGGTGTCAAAATAGCTATTCGGAACCCTAAATTTTGACTTCAAAAAACGGACGATTTTGGGGCATTTAGAGTAATGAGTGAAAAAGTGTTAAAAGTTCTTGGTAAAACCTTATTTCCACAATACAAATCAATGTTTCTAGTAGTAATGGTATCAAAATGGCTATTCGGAACCCAAAATTTGACTTCAAAAAACGGACGATTTTAGGACATTTAGAGTAATGAATGAAAAAGTGTTAAAAGTTCTTGGTAAAACCATATTTACACAATACAAATCAATGTTTCTAGTAGTAATGGTGTCAAAATAGCTATTCGGAACCCTAAATTTTGACTTCAAAAAACGGACGATTTTGGGGCATTTAGAGTAATGAGTGAAAAAGTGTTAAAAGTTCTTGGTAAAACCTTATTTCCACAATACAAATCAATGTTTCTATTTGTAATGGTGTCAAAATGGCTATTCGGAACCCAAAATTTTGACTTCAAAAAGCGGACGATTTTGGGGCATTTATAGTAATGAATGAAATAGTGTTAAAAGTTCTTGGTAAAACCTTTTTTCCACAATACAAATCAATGTTTCTATTAGTAATGGTGTCAAAATGGCTATTCGGAACCCAAAATTTTGACTTCAAAAAACTGACGATTTTGGGATATTTAGAGTAATGAATGAAAAAGTGTTAAAAGTTCTTGGTAAAACCTTATTTGCACAATACAAATCAATGTTTCTAGTAGTAATGGTGTCAAAATGGCTATTCGGAACCCAAAATTTTGACTTCAAAAAGCGGACGATTTTGGGGCATTTAGAGTAATGAGTGAAATAGTGTTAAAAGTTCTTGGTAAAACCTTTTTTCCACAATACAAATCAATGTTTCTATTAGTAATGGTGTCAAAATGGCTATTCGGAACCCAAAATTTGGACTTCAAAAAACAGACGATTTTGGGACATTTAGAGTAATGAATGAAAAAGTGTTAAAAGTTCTTGGTAAAACCTTATTTCCACAATACAAATCAATGTTTCTAGTAGTAATGGTATCAAAATGGCTATTCGGAACCCAAAATTTGACTTCAAAAAACGGACGATTTTAGGACATTTAGAGTAATGAATGAAAAAGTGTTAAAAGTTCTTGGTAAAACCATATTTACACAATACAAATCAATGTTTCTAGTAGTAATGGTGTCAAAATAGCTATTCGGAACCCTAAATTTTGACTTCAAAAAACGGACGATTTTGGGGCATTTAGAGTAATGAGTGAAAAAGTGTTAAAAGTTCTTGGTAAAACCTTATTTCCACAATACAAATCAATGTTTCTAGTAGTAATGGTATCAAAATGGCTATTCGGAACCCAATATTTGACTTCAAAAAACGGACGATTTTAGGACATTTAGAGTAATGAATGAAAAAGTGTTAAAAGTTCTTGGTAAAACCATATTTACACAATACAAATCAATGTTTCTAGTAGTAATGGTGTCAAAATAGCTATTCGGAACCCTAAATTTTGACTTCAAAAAACGGACGATTTTGGGGCATTTAGAGTAATGAGTGAAAAAGTGTTAAAAGTTCTTGGTAAAACCTTATTTCCACAATACAAATCAATGTTTCTATTAGTAATGGTGTCAAAATGGCTATTCGGAACCCAAAATTTTGACTTCAAAAAGCGGACGATTTTGGGGCATTTATAGTAATGAATGAAATAGTGTTAAAAGTTCTTGGTAAAACCTTTTTTCCACAATACAAATCAATGTTTCTATTAGTAATGGTGTCAAAATGGCTATTCGGAACCCAAAATTTTGACTTCAAAAAACTGACGATTTTGGGATATTTAGAGTAATGAATGAAAAAGTGTTAAAAGTTCTTGGTAAAACCTTATTTGCACAATACAAATCAATGTTTCTAGTAGTAATGGTGTCAAAATGGCTATTCGGAACCCAAAATTTTGACTTCAAAAAGCGGACGATTTTGGGGCATTTATAGTAATGAGTGAAATAGTGTTAAAAGTTCTTGGTAAAACCTTTTTTCCACAATACAAATCAATGTTTCTATTAGTAATGGTGTCAAAATGGCTATTCGGAACCCAAAATTTGGACTTCAAAAAACAGACGATTTTGGGACATTTAGAGTAATGAGTGAAATAGTGTTAAAAGTTCTTGGTAAAACCTTTTTTCCACAATACAAATCAATGTTTCTATTAGTAATGGTGTCAAAATGGCTATTCGGAACCCAAAATTTGGACTTCAAAAAACAGACGATTTTGGGACATTTAGAGTAATGAATGAAAAAGTGTTAAAAGTTCTTGGTAAAACCTTATTTCCACAATACAAATCAATGTTTCTAGTAGTAATGGTATCAAAATGGCTATTTGGAACCCAAAATTTGACTTCAAAAAACGGACGATTTTAGGACATTTAGAGTAATGAATGAAAAAGTGTTAAAAGTTCTTGGTAAAACCATATTTACACAATACAAATCAATGTTTCTAGTAGTAATGGTGTCAAAATAGCTATTCGGAACCCTAAATTTTGACTTCAAAAAACGGACGATTTTGGGGCATTTAGAGTAATGAGTGAAAAAGTGTTAAAAGTTCTTGGTAAAACCTTATTTCCACAATACAAATCAATGTTTCTAGTAGTAATGGTATCAAAATGGCTATTCGGAACCCAAAATTTGACTTCAAAAAACGGACGATTTTAGGACATTTAGAGTAATGAATGAAAAAGTGTTAAAAGTTCTTGGTAAAACCATATTTACACAATACAAATCAATGTTTCTAGTAGTAATGGTGTCAAAATAGCTATTCGGAACCCTAAATTTTGACTTCAAAAAACGGACGATTTTGGGGCATTTAGAGTAATGAGTGAAAAAGTGTTAAAAGTTCTTGGTAAAACCTTATTTCCACAATACAAATCAATGTTTCTATTAGTAATGGTGTCAAAATGGCTATTCGGAACCCAAAATTTTGACTTCAAAAAGCGGACGATTTTGGGGCATTTATAGTAATGAATGAAATAGTGTTAAAAGTTCTTGGTAAAACCTTTTTTCCACAATACAAATCAATGTTTCTATTAGTAATGGTGTCAAAATGGCTATTCGGAACCCAAAATTTTGACTTCAAAAAACTGACGATTTTGGGATATTTAGAGTAATGAATGAAAAAGTGTTAAAAGTTCTTGGTAAAACCTTATTTGCACAATACAAATCAATGTTTCTAGTAGTAATGGTGTCAAAATGGCTATTCGGAACCCAAAATTTTGACTTCAAAAAGCGGACGATTTTGGGGCATTTATAGTAATGAGTGAAATAGTGTTAAAAGTTCTTGGTAAAACCATTTTTCCACAATACAAATCAATGTTTCTATTAGTAATGGTGTCAAAATGGCTATTCGGAACCCAAAATTTGGACTTCAAAAAACAGACGATTTTGGGACATTTAGAGTAATGAGTGAAATAGTGTTAAAAGTTCTTGGTAAAACCTTTTTTCCACAATACAAATCAATGTTTCTATTAGTAATGGTGTCAAAATGGCTATTCAGAACCCAAAATTTGGACTTCAAAAAACAGACGATTTTGGGACATTTAGAGTAATGAATGAAAAAGTGTTAAAAGTTCTTGGTAAAACCTTATTTCCACAATACAAATCAATGTTTCTAGTAGTAATGGTATCAAAATGGCTATTCGGAACTCAAAATTTGACTTCAAAAAACGGACGATTTTAGGACATTTAGAGTAATGAATGAAAAAGTGTTAAAATTTCTTGGTAAAACCATATTTACACAATACAAATCAATGTTTCTAGTAGTAATGGTGTCAAAATAGCTATTCGGAACCCTAAATTTTGACTTCAAAAAACGGACGATTTTGGGGCATTTAGAGTAATGAGTGAAAAAGTGTTAAAAGTTCTTGGTAAAACCTTATTTCCACAATACAAATCAATGTTTCTAGTAGTAATGGTATCAAAATGGCTATTCGGAACCCAAAATTTGACTTCAAAAAACGGACGATTTTAGGACATTTAGAGTAATGAATGAAAAAGTGTTAAAAGTTCTTGGTAAAACCATATTTACACAATACAAATCAATGTTTCTAGTAGTAATGGTGTCAAAATAGCTATTCGGAACCCTAAATTTTGACTTCAAAAAACGGACGATTTTGGGGCATTTAGAGTAATGAGTGAAAAAGTGTTAAAAGTTCTTGGTAAAACCTTATTTCCACAATACAAATCAATGTTTCTATTAGTAATGGTGTCAAAATGGCTATTCGGAACCCAAAATTTTGACTTCAAAAAGCGGACGATTTTGGGGCATTTATAGTAATGAATGAAATAGTATTAAAAGTTCTTGGTAAAACCTTTTTTCCACAATACAAATCAATGTTTCTATTAGTAATGATGTCAAAATGGCTATTCGGAACCCAAAATTTGGACTTCAAAAAACAGACGGTTTTAGGACATTTAGAGTAATGAATGAAAAAGTGTTAAAAGTTCTTGGTAAAACCTTATTTGCACAATACAAATCAATGTTTCTAGTAGTAATGGTGTCAAAATGGCTATTCGGAACCCAAAATTTTGACTTCAAAAAGCGGACGATTTTGGGGCATTTATAGTAATGAGTGAAATAGTGTTAAAAGTTCTTGGTAAAACCTTTTTTCCACAATACAAATCAATGTTTCTATTAGTAATGGTGTCAAAATGGCTATTCGGAACCCAAAATTTGGACTTCAAAAAACAGACGATTTTGGGACATTTAGAGTAATGAATGAAAAAGTGTTAAAAGTTCTTGGTAAAACCTTATTTGTACAATACAAATCAATGTTTCTATTAGTAATGGTGTCAAAATGGCTATTCGGAACCCAAAATTTTGACTTCAAAAAACTGACGATTTTGGGACATTTAGAGTAATGAATGAAAGTGTTAAAAGTTCTTGGTAAAACCTTATTTGCACAATACAAATCAATGTTTCTAGTAGTAATGGTGTCAAAATGGCTATTCGGAACCCAAAATTTTGACTTCAAAAAGCGGACGATTTTGGGGCATTTATAATAATGAATGAAATAGTGTTAAAAGTTCTTGGTAAAACCTTTTTTCCACAATACAAATCAATGTTTCTATTAGTAATGGTGTCAAAATGGCTATTCGGAACCCAAAATTTGGACTTGAAAAAACAGACGGTTTTGGGACATTTAGAGTAATGAATGAAAAAGTGTTAAAAGTTCTTGGTAAAACCTTATTTCCACAATACAAATCAATGTTTCTAGTAGTAATGGTATCAAAATGGCTATTCGGAACCCAAAATTTTGACTTCAAAAAACGGACGATTTTAGGACATTTAGAGTAATGAATGAAAAAGTGTTAAAAGTTCTTGGTAAAACCATATTTACACAATACAAATCAATGTTTCTAGTAGTAATGGTGTCAAAATAGCTATTCGGAACCCAAAATTTTGACTTCAAAAAACGGACGATTTTGGGGCATTTAGAGTAATGAGTGAAAAAGTGTTAAAAGTTCTTGGTAAAACCTTATTTCCACAATACAAATCAATGTTTCTATTAGTAATGGTGTCAAAATGGCTATTCGGAACCCAAAATTTTGACTTCAAAAAACTGACGATTTTAGGACATTTAGAGTAATGAATGAAAAAGTGTTAAAAGTTCTTGGTAAAACCATATTTCCACAATACAAATCAATGTTTCTAGTAGTAATGGTGTCAAAATAGCTATTCGGAACCCAAAATTTTGACTTCAAAAAACGGACGATTTTGGGGCATTTAGAGTAATGAGTGAAAAAGTGTTAAAAGTTCTTGGTAAAACCTTATGTCCACAATACAAATTAATGTTTCTATTAGTAATAGTGTCAAAATGGCTATTCGAAACCCAAAATTTTGACTACAAAAAACTGACGATTTTGGGACATTTAGAGTAATGAGTGAAAAAGTGTTAAAAGTTCTTGTTAAAACCTTATTTCCACAATACAAATCAATGTTTCTAGTAGTAATGGTGTCAAAATGGCTATTCGGAACCCAAAATTTTTACTTCAAAAAACGGACGATTTTGGGGCATTTAGAGTAATGTTTGAAAAGTGTTAAAAGTTCTTGGTAAAACCTTTTTTGCACAATACAAATCAATGTTTCTATTAGTAATGGTGTCAAAATGGCTATTCGGAACCCAAAATTTTGACTTCAAAAAACGGACGATTTTAGGACATTTAGAGTAATGAATGAAAAAGTGTTAAAAGTTAGTGGTAAAACCATATTTACACAATACAAATCAATGTTTCTAGTAGTAATGGTGTCAAAATAGCTATTCGGAACCCTAAATTTTGACTTCAAAAAACGGACGATTTTGGGGCATTTAGAGTAATGAGTGAAAAAGTGTTAAAAGTTCTTGGTAAAACCTTATTTACACAATACAAATCAATGTTTCTATTAGTAATGGTGTCAAAATGGCTATTCGGAACCCAAAATTTGGACTTCAAAAAACAGACGATTTTGGGGCATTTATAGTAATGAATGAAATAGTGTTAAAAGTTCTTGGTAAAACCTTTTTTCCACAATACAAATCAATGTTTCTATTAGTAATGGTGTCAAAATGGCTATTCGGAACCCAAAATTTGGACTTCAAAAAACAGACGGTTTTGGGACATTTAGAGTAATGAATGAAAAAGTGTTAAAAGTTCTTGGTAAAACCTTATTTGCACAATACAAATCAATGTTTCTAGTAGTAATGGTGTCAAAATGGCTATTCGGAACCCAAAATTTTGACTTCAAAAAGCGGACGATTTTGGGGCATTTATAGTAATGAGTGAAATAGTGTTAAAAGTTCTTGGTAAAACCTTTTTTCCACAATACAAATCAATGTTTCTATTAGTAATGGTGTCAAAATGGCTATTCGGAACCCAAAATTTGGACTTCAAAAAACAGACGATTTTGGGACATTTAGAGTAATGAATGAAAAAGTTTTAAAAGTTCTTGGTAAAACCTTATTTGTACAATACAAATCAATGTTTCTATTAGTAATGGTGTCAAAATGGCTATTCGGAACCCAAAATTTTGACTTCAAAAAACTGACGATTTTGGGATATTTAGAGTAATGAATGAAAAAGTGTTAAAAGTTCTTGGTAAAACCTTATTTGCACAATACAAATCAATGTTTCTAGTAGTAATGGTGTCAAAATGGCTATTCGGAACCCAAAATTTTGACTTCAAAAAGCGGACGATTTTGGGGCATTTAGAGTAATGAGTGAAATAGTGTTAAAAGTTCTTGGTAAAACCTTTTTTCCACAATACAAATCAATGTTTCTATTAGTAATGGTGTCAAAATGGCTATTCGGAACCCAAAATTTGGACTTCAAAAAACAGACGATTTTGGGACATTTAGAGTAATGAATGAAAAAGTGTTAAAAGTTCTTGGTAAAACCTTATTTCCACAATACAAATCAATGTTTCTAGTAGTAATGGTATCAAAATGGCTATTCGGAACCCAAAATTTGACTTCAAAAAACGGACGATTTTAGGACATTTAGAGTAATGAATGAAAAAGTGTTAAAAGTTCTTGGTAAAACCATATTTACACAATACAAATCAATGTTTCTAGTAGTAATGGTGTCAAAATAGCTATTCGGAACCCTAAATTTTGACTTCAAAAAACGGACGATTTTGGGGCATTTAGAGTAATGAGTGAAAAAGTGTTAAAAGTTCTTGGTAAAACCTTATTTCCACAATACAAATCAATGTTTCTAGTAGTAATGGTATCAAAATGGCTATTCGGAACCCAATATTTGACTTCAAAAAACGGACGATTTTAGGACATTTAGAGTAATGAATGAAAAAGTGTTAAAAGTTCTTGGTAAAACCATATTTACACAATACAAATCAATGTTTCTAGTAGTAATGGTGTCAAAATAGCTATTCGGAACCCTAAATTTTGACTTCAAAAAACGGACGATTTTGGGGCATTTAGAGTAATGAGTGAAAAAGTGTTAAAAGTTCTTGGTAAAACCTTATTTCCACAATACAAATCAATGTTTCTATTAGTAATGGTGTCAAAATGGCTATTCGGAACCCAAAATTTTGACTTCAAAAAGCGGACGATTTTGGGGCATTTATAGTAATGAATGAAATAGTGTTAAAAGTTCTTGGTAAAACCTTTTTTCCACAATACAAATCAATGTTTCTATTAGTAATGGTGTCAAAATGGCTATTCGGAACCCAAAATTTTGACTTCAAAAAACTGACGATTTTGGGATATTTAGAGTAATGAATGAAAAAGTGTTAAAAGTTCTTGGTAAAACCTTATTTGCACAATACAAATCAATGTTTCTAGTAGTAATGGTGTCAAAATGGCTATTCGGAACCCAAAATTTTGACTTCAAAAAGCGGACGATTTTGGGGCATTTATAGTAATGAGTGAAATAGTGTTAAAAGTTCTTGGTAAAACCTTTTTTCCACAATACAAATCAATGTTTCTATTAGTAATGGTGTCAAAATGGCTATTCGGAACCCAAAATTTGGACTTCAAAAAACAGACGATTTTGGGACATTTAGAGTAATGAGTGAAATAGTGTTAAAAGTTCTTGGTAAAACCTTTTTTCCACAATACAAATCAATGTTTCTATTAGTAATGGTGTCAAAATGGCTATTCGGAACCCAAAATTTGGACTTCAAAAAACAGACGATTTTGGGACATTTAGAGTAATGAATGAAAAAGTGTTAAAAGTTCTTGGTAAAACCTTATTTCCACAATACAAATCAATGTTTCTAGTAGTAATGGTATCAAAATGGCTATTTGGAACCCAAAATTTGACTTCAAAAAACGGACGATTTTAGGACATTTAGAGTAATGAATGAAAAAGTGTTAAAAGTTCTTGGTAAAACCATATTTACACAATACAAATCAATGTTTCTAGTAGTAATGGTGTCAAAATAGCTATTCGGAACCCTAAATTTTGACTTCAAAAAACGGACGATTTTGGGGCATTTAGAGTAATGAGTGAAAAAGTGTTAAAAGTTCTTGGTAAAACCTTATTTCCACAATACAAATCAATGTTTCTAGTAGTAATGGTATCAAAATGGCTATTCGGAACCCAAAATTTGACTTCAAAAAACGGACGATTTTAGGACATTTAGAGTAATGAATGAAAAAGTGTTAAAAGTTCTTGGTAAAACCATATTTACACAATACAAATCAATGTTTCTAGTAGTAATGGTGTCAAAATAGCTATTCGGAACCCTAAATTTTGACTTCAAAAAACGGACGATTTTGGGGCATTTAGAGTAATGAGTGAAAAAGTGTTAAAAGTTCTTGGTAAAACCTTATTTCCACAATACAAATCAATGTTTCTATTAGTAATGGTGTCAAAATGGCTATTCGGAACCCAAAATTTTGACTTCAAAAAGCGGACGATTTTGGGGCATTTATAGTAATGAATGAAATAGTGTTAAAAGTTCTTGGTAAAACCTTTTTTCCACAATACAAATCAATGTTTCTATTAGTAATGGTGTCAAAATGGCTATTCGGAACCCAAAATTTTGACTTCAAAAAACTGACGATTTTGGGATATTTAGAGTAATGAATGAAAAAGTGTTAAAAGTTCTTGGTAAAACCTTATTTGCACAATACAAATCAATGTTTCTAGTAGTAATGGTGTCAAAATGGCTATTCGGAACCCAAAATTTTGACTTCAAAAAGCGGACGATTTTGGGGCATTTATAGTAATGAGTGAAATAGTGTTAAAAGTTCTTGGTAAAACCATTTTTCCACAATACAAATCAATGTTTCTATTAGTAATGGTGTCAAAATGGCTATTCGGAACCCAAAATTTGGACTTCAAAAAACAGACGATTTTGGGACATTTAGAGTAATGAGTGAAATAGTGTTAAAAGTTCTTGGTAAAACCTTTTTTCCACAATACAAATCAATGTTTCTATTAGTAATGGTGTCAAAATGGCTATTCAGAACCCAAAATTTGGACTTCAAAAAACAGACGATTTTGGGACATTTAGAGTAATGAATGAAAAAGTGTTAAAAGTTCTTGGTAAAACCTTATTTCCACAATACAAATCAATGTTTCTAGTAGTAATGGTATCAAAATGGCTATTCGGAACTCAAAATTTGACTTCAAAAAACGGACGATTTTAGGACATTTAGAGTAATGAATGAAAAAGTGTTAAAATTTCTTGGTAAAACCATATTTACACAATACAAATCAATGTTTCTAGTAGTAATGGTGTCAAAATAGCTATTCGGAACCCTAAATTTTGACTTCAAAAAACGGACGATTTTGGGGCATTTAGAGTAATGAGTGAAAAAGTGTTAAAAGTTCTTGGTAAAACCTTATTTCCACAATACAAATCAATGTTTCTAGTAGTAATGGTATCAAAATGGCTATTCGGAACCCAAAATTTGACTTCAAAAAACGGACGATTTTAGGACATTTAGAGTAATGAATGAAAAAGTGTTAAAAGTTCTTGGTAAAACCATATTTACACAATACAAATCAATGTTTCTAGTAGTAATGGTGTCAAAATAGCTATTCGGAACCCTAAATTTTGACTTCAAAAAACGGACGATTTTGGGGCATTTAGAGTAATGAGTGAAAAAGTGTTAAAAGTTCTTGGTAAAACCTTATTTCCACAATACAAATCAATGTTTCTATTAGTAATGGTGTCAAAATGGCTATTCGGAACCCAAAATTTTGACTTCAAAAAGCGGACGATTTTGGGGCATTTATAGTAATGAATGAAATAGTATTAAAAGTTCTTGGTAAAACCTTTTTTCCACAATACAAATCAATGTTTCTATTAGTAATGATGTCAAAATGGCTATTCGGAACCCAAAATTTGGACTTCAAAAAACAGACGGTTTTAGGACATTTAGAGTAATGAATGAAAAAGTGTTAAAAGTTCTTGGTAAAACCTTATTTGCACAATACAAATCAATGTTTCTAGTAGTAATGGTGTCAAAATGGCTATTCGGAACCCAAAATTTTGACTTCAAAAAGCGGACGATTTTGGGGCATTTATAGTAATGAGTGAAATAGTGTTAAAAGTTCTTGGTAAAACCTTTTTTCCACAATACAAATCAATGTTTCTATTAGTAATGGTGTCAAAATGGCTATTCGGAACCCAAAATTTGGACTTCAAAAAACAGACGATTTTGGGACATTTAGAGTAATGAATGAAAAAGTGTTAAAAGTTCTTGGTAAAACCTTATTTGTACAATACAAATCAATGTTTCTATTAGTAATGGTGTCAAAATGGCTATTCGGAACCCAAAATTTTGACTTCAAAAAACTGACGATTTTGGGACATTTAGAGTAATGAATGAAAGTGTTAAAAGTTCTTGGTAAAACCTTATTTGCACAATACAAATCAATGTTTCTAGTAGTAATGGTGTCAAAATGGCTATTCGGAACCCAAAATTTTGACTTCAAAAAGCGGACGATTTTGGGGCATTTATAATAATGAATGAAATAGTGTTAAAAGTTCTTGGTAAAACCTTTTTTCCACAATACAAATCAATGTTTCTATTAGTAATGGTGTCAAAATGGCTATTCGGAACCCAAAATTTGGACTTGAAAAAACAGACGGTTTTGGGACATTTAGAGTAATGAATGAAAAAGTGTTAAAAGTTCTTGGTAAAACCTTATTTCCACAATACAAATCAATGTTTCTAGTAGTAATGGTATCAAAATGGCTATTCGGAACCCAAAATTTTGACTTCAAAAAACGGACGATTTTAGGACATTTAGAGTAATGAATGAAAAAGTGTTAAAAGTTCTTGGTAAAACCATATTTACACAATACAAATCAATGTTTCTAGTAGTAATGGTGTCAAAATAGCTATTCGGAACCCAAAATTTTGACTTCAAAAAACGGACGATTTTGGGGCATTTAGAGTAATGAGTGAAAAAGTGTTAAAAGTTCTTGGTAAAACCTTATTTCCACAATACAAATCAATGTTTCTATTAGTAATGGTGTCAAAATGGCTATTCGGAACCCAAAATTTTGACTTCAAAAAACTGACGATTTTAGGACATTTAGAGTAATGAATGAAAAAGTGTTAAAAGTTCTTGGTAAAACCATATTTCCACAATACAAATCAATGTTTCTAGTAGTAATGGTGTCAAAATAGCTATTCGGAACCCAAAATTTTGACTTCAAAAAACGGACGATTTTGGGGCATTTAGAGTAATGAGTGAAAAAGTGTTAAAAGTTCTTGGTAAAACCTTATGTCCACAATACAAATTAATGTTTCTATTAGTAATAGTGTCAAAATGGCTATTCGAAACCCAAAATTTTGACTACAAAAAACTGACGATTTTGGGACATTTAGAGTAATGAGTGAAAAAGTGTTAAAAGTTCTTGTTAAAACCTTATTTCCACAATACAAATCAATGTTTCTAGTAGTAATGGTGTCAAAATGGCTATTCGGAACCCAAAATTTTTACTTCAAAAAACGGACGATTTTGGGGCATTTAGAGTAATGTTTGAAAAGTGTTAAAAGTTCTTGGTAAAACCTTTTTTGCACAATACAAATCAATGTTTCTATTAGTAATGGTGTCAAAATGGCTATTCGGAACCCAAAATTTTGACTTCAAAAAACGGACGATTTTAGGACATTTAGAGTAATGAATGAAAAAGTGTTAAAAGTTAGTGGTAAAACCATATTTACACAATACAAATCAATGTTTCTAGTAGTAATGGTGTCAAAATAGCTATTCGGAACCCTAAATTTTGACTTCAAAAAACGGACGATTTTGGGGCATTTAGAGTAATGAGTGAAAAAGTGTTAAAAGTTCTTGGTAAAACCTTATTTACACAATACAAATCAATGTTTCTATTAGTAATGGTGTCAAAATGGCTATTCGGAACCCAAAATTTGGACTTCAAAAAACAGACGATTTTGGGGCATTTATAGTAATGAATGAAATAGTGTTAAAAGTTCTTGGTAAAACCTTTTTTCCACAATACAAATCAATGTTTCTATTAGTAATGGTGTCAAAATGGCTATTCGGAACCCAAAATTTGGACTTCAAAAAACAGACGGTTTTGGGACATTTAGAGTAATGAATGAAAAAGTGTTAAAAGTTCTTGGTAAAACCTTATTTGCACAATACAAATCAATGTTTCTAGTAGTAATGGTGTCAAAATGGCTATTCGGAACCCAAAATTTTGACTTCAAAAAGCGGACGATTTTGGGGCATTTATAGTAATGAGTGAAATAGTGTTAAAAGTTCTTGGTAAAACCTTTTTTCCACAATACAAATCAATGTTTCTATTAGTAATGGTGTCAAAATGGCTATTCGGAACCCAAAATTTGGACTTCAAAAAACAGACGATTTTGGGACATTTAGAGTAATGAATGAAAAAGTTTTAAAAGTTCTTGGTAAAACCTTATTTGTACAATACAAATCAATGTTTCTATTAGTAATGGTGTCAAAATGGCTATTCGGAACCCAAAATTTTGACTTCAAAAAACTGACGATTTTGGGACATTTAGAGTAATGAATGAAAAAGTGTTAAAAGTTCTTGGTAAAACCTTATTTGCACAATACAAATCAATGTTTCTAGTAGTAATGGTGTCAAAATGGCTATTCGGAACCCAAAATTTTGACTTCAAAAAGCGGACGATTTTGGGGCATTTATAATAATGAATGAAATAGTGTTAAAAGTTCTTGGTAAAACCTTTTTTCCACAATACAAATCAATGTTTCTATTAGTAATGGTGTCAAAATGGCTATTCGGAACCCAAAATTTGGACTTGAAAAAACAGACGGTTTTGGGACATTTAGAGTAATGAATGAAAAAGTGTTAAAAGTTCTTGGTAAAACCTTATTTCCACAATACAAATCAATGTTTCTAGTAGTAATGGTATCAAAATGGCTATTCGGAACCCAAAATTTTGACTTCAAAAAACGGACGATTTTAGGACATTTAGAGTAATGAATGAAAAAGTGTTAAAAGTTCTTGGTAAAACCATATTTACACAATACAAATCAATGTTTCTAGTAGTAATGGTGTCAAAATAGCTATTCGGAACCCAAAATTTTGACTTCAAAAAACGGACGATTTTGGGGCATTTAGAGTAATGAATGAAAAAGTGTTAAAAGTTCTTGGTAAAACCTTATTTCCACAATACAAATCAATGTTTCTAGTAGTAATGGTATCAAAATGGCTATTCGGAACCCAAAATTTTGACTTCAAAAAACGGACGATTTTAGGACATTTAGAGTAATGAATGAAAAAGTGTTAAAAGTTCTTGGTAAAACCATATTTACACAATACAAATCAATGTTTCTAGTAGTAATGGTGTCAAAATAGCTATTCGGAACCCAAAATTTTGACTTCAAAAAACGGACGATTTTGGGGCATTTAGAGTAATGAGTGAAAAAGTGTTAAAAGTTCTTGGTAAAACCTTATTTCCACAATACAAATCAATGTTTCTATTAGTAATGGTGTCAAAATGGCTATTCGGAACCCAAAATTTTGACTTCAAAAAACTGACGATTTTAGGACATTTAGAGTAATGAATGAAAAAGTGTTAAAAGTTCTTGGTAAAACCATATTTCCACAATACAAATCAATGTTTCTAGTAGTAATGGTGTCAAAATAGCTATTCGGAACCCAAAATTTTGACTTCAAAAAACGGACGATTTTGGGGCATTTAGAGTAATGAGTGAAAAAGTGTTAAAAGTTCTTGGTAAAACCTTATGTCCACAATACAAATTAATGTTTCTATTAGTAATGGTGTCAAAATGGCTATTCGAAACCCAAAATTTTGACTACAAAAAACTGACGATTTTGGGACATTTAGAGTAATGAGTGAAAAAGTGTTAAAAGTTCTTGTTAAAACCTTATTTCCACAATACAAATCAATGTTTCTAGTAGTAATGGTGTCAAAATGGCTATTCGGAACCCAAAATTTTTACTTCAAAAAACGGACGATTTTGGGGCATTTAGAGTAATGTTTGAAAAGTGTTAAAAGTTCTTGGTAAAACCTTTTTTGCACAATACAAATCAATGTTTCTATTAGTAATGGTGTCAAAATGGCTATTCGGAACCCAAAATTTTGACTTCAAAAAACGGACGATTTTAGGACATTTAGAGTAATGAATGAAAAAGTGTTAAAAGTTAGTGGTAAAACCATATTTACACAATACAAATCAATGTTTCTAGTAGTAATGGTGTCAAAATAGCTATTCGGAACCCTAAATTTTGACTTCAAAAAACGGACGATTTTGGGGCATTTAGAGTAATGAGTGAAAAAGTGTTAAAAGTTCTTGGTAAAACCTTATTTCCACAATACAAATCAATGTTTCTATTAGTAATGGTGTCAAAATGGCTATTCGGAACCCAAAATTTTGACTTCAAAAAGCGGACGATTTTGGGGCATTTATAGTAATGAATGAAATAGTGTTAAAAGTTCTTGGTAAAACCTTTTTTCCACAATACAAATCAATGTTTCTATTAGTAATGGTGTCAAAATGGCTATTCGGAACCCAAAATTTGGACTTCAAAAAACAGACGGTTTTGGGACATTTAGAGTAATGAATGAAAAAGTGTTAAAAGTTCTTGGTAAAACCTTATTTGCACAATACAAATCAATGTTTCTAGTAGTAATGGTGTCAAAATGGCTATTCGGAACCCAAAATTTTGACTTCAAAAAGCGGACGATTTTGGGGCATTTATAGTAATGAGTGAAATAGTGTTAAAAGTTCTTGGTAAAACCTTTTTTCCACAATACAAATCAATGTTTCTATTAGTAATGGTGTCAAAATGGCTATTCGGAACCCAAAATTTGGACTTCAAAAAACAGACGATTTTGGGACATTTAGAGTAATGAATGAAAAAGTTTTAAAAGTTCTTGGTAAAACCTTATTTGTACAATACAAATCAATGTTTCTATTAGTAATGGTGTCAAAATGGCTATTCGGAACCCAAAATTTTGACTTCAAAAAACTGACGATTTTGGGACATTTAGAGTAATGAATGAAAAAGTGTTAAAAGTTCTTGGTAAAACCTTATTTGCACAATACAAATCAATGTTTCTAGTAGTAATGGTGTCAAAATGGCTATTCGGAACCCAAAATTTTGACTTCAAAAAGCGGACGATTTTGGGGCATTTATAATAATGAATGAAATAGTGTTAAAAGTTCTTGGTAAAACCTTTTTTCCACAATACAAATCAATGTTTCTATTAGTAATGGTGTCAAAATGGCTATTCGGACCCAAAATTTGGACTTCAAAAAACAGACGGTTTTGGGACATTTAGAGTAATGAATGAAAAAGTGTTAAAAGTTCTTGGTAAAACCTTATTTCCACAATACAAATCAATGTTTCTAGTAGTAATGGTATCAAAATGGCTATTCGGAACCCAAAATTTTGACTTCAAAAAACGGACGATTTTAGGACATTTAGAGTATTGAATGAAAAAGTGTTAAAAGTTCTTGGTAAAACCATATTTACACAATACAAATCAATGTTTCTAGTAGTAATGGTGTCAAAATAGCTATTCGGAACCCAAAATTTTGACTTCAAAAAACGGACGATTTTGGGGCATTTAGAGTAATGAGTGAAAAAGTGTTAAAAGTTCTTGGTAAAACCTTATTTCCACAATACAAATCAATGTTTCTATTAGTAATGGTGTCAAAATGGCTATTCGGAACCCAAAATTTTGACTTCAAAAAACTGACGATTTTAGGACATTTAGAGTAATGAATGAAAAAGTGTTAAAAGTTCTTGGTAAAACCATATTTCCACAATACAAATCAATGTTTCTAGTAGTAATGGTGTCAAAATAGCTATTCGGAACCCAAAATTTTGACTTCAAAAAACGGACGATTTTGGGGCATTTAGAGTAATGAGTGAAAAAGTGTTAAAAGTTCTTGGTAAAACCTTATGTCCACAATACAAATTAATGTTTCTATTAGTAATGGTGTCAAAATGGCTATTCGAAACCCAAAATTTTGACTACAAAAAACTGACGATTTTGGGACATTTAGAGTAATGAGTGAAAAAGTGTTAAAAGTTCTTGTTAAAACCTTATTTCCACAATACAAATCAATGTTTCTAGTAGTAATGGTGTCAAAATGGCTATTCGGAACCCAAAATTTTTACTTCAAAAAACGGACGATTTTGGGGCATTTAGAGTAATGTTTGAAAAGTGTTAAAAGTTCTTGGTAAAACCTTTTTTGCACAATACAAATCAATGTTTCTATTAGTAATGGTGTCAAAATGGCTATTCGGAACCCAAAATTTTGACTTCAAAAAACGGACGATTTTAGGACATTTAGAGTAATGAATGAAAAAGTGTTAAAAGTTAGTGGTAAAACCATATTTACACAATACAAATCAATGTTTCTAGTAGTAATGGTGTCAAAATGGCTATTCGGAACCCAAAATTTGGACTTCAAAAAACAGACGGTTTTGGGACATTTAGAGTAATGAATGAAAAAGTGTTAAAAGTTCTTGGTAAAACCTTATTTGCACAATACAAATCAATGTTTCTAGTAGTAATGGTGTCAAAATGGCTATTCGGAACCCAAAATTTTGACTTCAAAAAGCGGACGATTTTGGGGCATTTATAGTAATGAGTGAAATAGTGTTAAAAGTTCTTGGTAAAACCTTTTTTCCACAATACAAATCAATGTTTCTATTAGTAATGGTGTCAAAATGGCTATTCGGAACCCAAAATTTGGACTTCAAAAAACAGACGATTTTGGGACATTTAGAGTAATGAATGAAAAAGTTTTAAAAGTTCTTGGTAAAACCTTATTTGTACAATACAAATCAATGTTTCTATTAGTAATGGTGTCAAAATGGCTATTCGGAACCCAAAATTTTGACTTCAAAAAACTGACGATTTTGGGACATTTAGAGTAATGAATGAAAAAGTGTTAAAAGTTCTTGGTAAAACCTTATTTGCACAATACAAATCAATGTTTCTAGTAGTAATGGTGTCAAAATGGCTATTCGGAACCCAAAATTTTGACTTCAAAAAGCGGACGATTTTGGGGCATTTATAATAATGAATGAAATAGTGTTAAAAGTTCTTGGTAAAACCTTTTTTCCACAATACAAATCAATGTTTCTATTAGTAATGGTGTCAAAATGGCTATTCGGAACCCAAAATTTGGACTTGAAAAAACAGACGGTTTTGGGACATTTAGAGTAATGAATGAAAAAGTGTTAAAAGTTCTTGGTAAAACCTTATTTCCACAATACAAATCAATGTTTCTAGTAGTAATGGTATCAAAATGGCTATTCGGAACCCAAAATTTTGACTTCAAAAAACGGACGATTTTAGGACATTTAGAGTAATGAATGAAAAAGTGTTAAAAGTTCTTGGTAAAACCATATTTACACAATACAAATCAATGTTTCTAGTAGTAATGGTGTCAAAATAGCTATTCGGAACCCAAATTTTTGACTTCAAAAAACGGACGATTTTGGGGCATTTAGAGTAATGAGTGAAAAAGTGTTAAAAGTTCTTGGTAAAACCTTTTTTCCACAATACAAATCAATGTTTCTATTAGTAATGGTGTCAAAATGGCTATTCGGAACCCAAAATTTGGACTTCAAAAAACAGACGGTTTTGGGACATTTAGAGTAATGAATGAAAAAGTGTTAAAAGTTCTTGGTAAAACCTTATTTCCACAATACAAATCAATGTTTCTAGTAGTAATGGTATCAAAATGGCTATTCGGAACCCAAAATTTTGACTTCAAAAAGCGGACGATTTTGGGGCATTTATAGTAATGAGTGAAATAGTGTTAAAAGTTCTTGGTAAAACCTTTTTTCCACAATACAAATCAATGTTTCTATTAGTAATGGTGTCAAAATGGCTATTCGGAACCCAAAATTTGGACTTCAAAAAACAGACGATTTTGGGACATTTAGAGTAATGAGTGAAATAGTGTTAAAAGTTCTTGGTAAAACCTTTTTTCCACAATACAAATCAATGTTTCTATTAGTAATGGTGTCAAAATGGCTATTCGGAACCCAAAATTTGGACTTCAAAAAACAGACGATTTTGGGACATTTAGAGTAATGAATGAAAAAGTGTTAAAAGTTCTTGGTAAAACCTTATTTCCACAATACAAATCAATGTTTCTAGTAGTAATGGTATCAAAATGGCTATTCGGAACCCAAAATTTTGACTTCAAAAAACGGACGATTTTAGGACATTTAGAGTAATGAATGAAAAAGTGTTAAAAGTTCTTGGTAAAACCATATTTACACAATACAAATCAATGTTTCTAGTAGTAATGGTGTCAAAATAGCTATTCGGAACCCAAAATTTTGACTTCAAAAAACGGACGATTTTGGGGCATTTAGAGTAATGAGTGAAAAAGTGTTAAAAGTTCTTGGTAAAACCTTATTTCCACAATACAAATCAATGTTTCTATTAGTAATGGTGTCAAAATGGCTATTCGGAACCCAAAATTTTGACTTCAAAAAACTGACGATTTTAGGACATTTAGAGTAATGAATGAAAAAGTGTTAAAAGTTCTTGGTAAAACCATATTTCCACAATACAAATCAATGTTTCTAGTAGTAATGGTGTCAAAATAGCTATTCGGAACCCAAAATTTTGACTTCAAAAAACGGACGATTTTGGGGCATTTAGAGTAATGAGTGAAAAAGTGTTAAAAGTTCTTGGTAAAACCTTATGTCCACAATACAAATTAATGTTTCTATTAGTAATGGTGTCAAAATGGCTATTCGAAACCCAAAATTTTGACTACAAAAAACTGACGATTTTGGGACATTTAGAGTAATGAGTGAAAAAGTGTTAAAAGTTCTTGTTAAAACCTTATTTCCACAATACAAATCAATGTTTCTAGTAGTAATGGTGTCAAAATGGCTATTCGGAACCCAAAATTTTTACTTCAAAAAACGGACGATTTTGGGGCATTTAGAGTAATGTTTGAAAAGTGTTAAAAGTTCTTGGTAAAACCTTTTTTGCACAATACAAATCAATGTTTCTATTAGTAATGGTGTCAAAATGGCTATTCGGAACCCAAAATTTTGACTTCAAAAAACGGACGATTTTAGGACATTTAGAGTAATGAATGAAAAAGTGTTAAAAGTTAGTGGTAAAACCATATTTACACAATACAAATCAATGTTTCTAGTAGTAATGGTGTCAAAATGGCTATTCGGAACCCAAAATTTGGACTTCAAAAAACAGACGGTTTTGGGACATTTAGAGTAATGAATGAAAAAGTGTTAAAAGTTCTTGGTAAAACCTTATTTGCACAATACAAATCAATGTTTCTAGTAGTAATGGTGTCAAAATGGCTATTCGGAACCCAAAATTTTGACTTCAAAAAGCGGACGATTTTGGGGCATTTATAGTAATGAGTGAAATAGTGTTAAAAGTTCTTGGTAAAACCTTTTTTCCACAATACAAATCAATGTTTCTATTAGTAATGGTGTCAAAATGGCTATTCGGAACCCAAAATTTGGACTTCAAAAAACAGACGATTTTGGGACATTTAGAGTAATGAATGAAAAAGTTTTAAAAGTTCTTGGTAAAACCTTATTTGTACAATACAAATCAATGTTTCTATTAGTAATGGTGTCAAAATGGCTATTCGGAACCCAAAATTTTGACTTCAAAAAACTGACGATTTTGGGACATTTAGAGTAATGAATGAAAAAGTGTTAAAAGTTCTTGGTAAAACCTTATTTGCACAATACAAATCAATGTTTCTAGTAGTAATGGTGTCAAAATGGCTATTCGGAACCCAAAATTTTGACTTCAAAAAGCGGACGATTTTGGGGCATTTATAATAATGAATGAAATAGTGTTAAAAGTTCTTGGTAAAACCTTTTTTCCACAATACAAATCAATGTTTCTATTAGTAATGGTGTCAAAATGGCTATTCGGAACCCAAAATTTGGACTTGAAAAAACAGACGGTTTTGGGACATTTAGAGTAATGAATGAAAAAGTGTTAAAAGTTCTTGGTAAAACCTTATTTCCACAATACAAATCAATGTTTCTAGTAGTAATGGTATCAAAATGGCTATTCGGAACCCAAAATTTTGACTTCAAAAAACGGACGATTTTAGGACATTTAGAGTAATGAATGAAAAAGTGTTAAAAGTTCTTGGTAAAACCATATTTACACAATACAAATCAATGTTTCTAGTAGTAATGGTGTCAAAATAGCTATTCGGAACCCAAAATTTTGACTTCAAAAAACGGACGATTTTGGGGCATTTAGAGTAATGAGTGAAAAAGTGTTAAAAGTTCTTGGTAAAACCTTTTTTCCACAATACAAATCAATGTTTCTATTAGTAATGGTGTCAAAATGGCTATTCGGAACCCAAAATTTGGACTTCAAAAAACAGACGGTTTTGGGACATTTAGAGTAATGAATGAAAAAGTGTTAAAAGTTCTTGGTAAAACCTTATTTCCACAATACAAATCAATGTTTCTAGTAGTAATGGTATCAAAATGGCTATTCGGAACCCAAAATTTTGACTTCAAAAAGCGGACGATTTTGGGGCATTTATAGTAATGAGTGAAATAGTGTTAAAAGTTCTTGGTAAAACCTTTTTTCCACAATACAAATCAATGTTTCTATTAGTAATGGTGTCAAAATGGCTATTCGGAACCCAAAATTTGGACTTCAAAAAACAGACGATTTTGGGACATTTAGAGTAATGAATGAAAAAGTTTTAAAAGTTCTTGGTAAAACCTTATTTGTACAATACAAATCAATGTTTCTATTAGTAATGGTGTCAAAATGGCTATTCGGAACCCAAAATTTTGACTTCAAAAAACTGACGATTTTGGGACATTTAGAGTAATGAATGAAAAAGTGTTAAAAGTTCTTGGTAAAACCTTATTTGCACAATACAAATCAATGTTTCTAGTAGTAATGGTGTCAAAATGGCTATTCGGAACCCAAAATTTTGACTTCAAAAAGCGGACGATTTTGGGGCATTTATAATAATGAATGAAATAGTGTTAAAAGTTCTTGGTAAAACCTTTTTTCCACAATACAAATCAATGTTTCTATTAGTAATGGTGTCAAAATGGCTATTCGGACCCAAAATTTGGACTTCAAAAAACAGACGGTTTTGGGACATTTAGAGTAATGAATGAAAAAGTGTTAAAAGTTCTTGGTAAAACCTTATTTCCACAATACAAATCAATGTTTCTAGTAGTAATGGTATCAAAATGGCTATTCGGAACCCAAAATTTTGACTTCAAAAAACGGACGATTTTAGGACATTTAGAGTAATGAATGAAAAAGTGTTAAAAGTTCTTGGTAAAACCATATTTACACAATACAAATCAATGTTTCTAGTAGTAATGGTGTCAAAATAGCTATTCGGAACCCAAAATTTTGACTTCAAAAAACGGACGATTTTGGGGCATTTAGAGTAATGAGTGAAAAAGTGTTAAAAGTTCTTGGTAAAACCTTATTTCCACAATACAAATCAATGTTTCTATTAGTAATGGTGTCAAAATGACTATTCGGAACCCAAAATTTTGACTTCAAAAAACTGACGATTTTAGGACATTTAGAGTAATGAATGAAAAAGTGTTAAAAGTTCTTGGTAAAACCATATTTCCACAATACAAATCAATGTTTCTAGTAGTAATGGTGTCAAAATAGCTATTCGGAACCCAAAATTTTGACTTCAAAAAACGGACGATTTTGGGGCATTTAGAGTAATGAGTGAAAAAGTGTTAAAAGTTCTTGGTAAAACCTTATGTCCACAATACAAATTAATGTTTCTATTAGTAATGGTGTCAAAATGGCTATTCGAAACCCAAAATTTTGACTACAAAAAACTGACGATTTTGGGACATTTAGAGTAATGAGTGAAAAAGTGTTAAAAGTTCTTGTTAAAACCTTATTTCCACAATACAAATCAATGTTTCTAGTAGTAATGGTGTCAAAATGGCTATTCGGAACCCAAAATTTTTACTTCAAAAAACGGACGATTTTGGGGCATTTAGAGTAATGTTTGAAAAGTGTTAAAAGTTCTTGGTAAAACCTTTTTTGCACAATACAAATCAATGTTTCTATTAGTAATGGTGTCAAAATGGCTATTCGGAACCCAAAATTTTGACTTCAAAAAACGGACGATTTTAGGACATTTAGAGTAATGAATGAAAAAGTGTTAAAAGTTAGTGGTAAAACCATATTTACACAATACAAATCAATGTTTCTAGTAGTAATGGTGTCAAAATAGCTATTCGGAACCCTAAATTTTGACTTCAAAAAACGGACGATTTTGGGGCATTTAGAGTAATGAGTGAAAAAGTGTTAAAAGTTCTTGGTAAAACCTTATTTCCACAATACAAATCAATGTTTCTATTAGTAATGGTGTCAAAATGGCTATTCGGAACCCAAAATTTTGACTTCAAAAAGCGGACGATTTTGGGGCATTTATAGTAATGAATGAAATAGTGTTAAAAGTTCTTGGTAAAACCTTTTTTCCACAATACAAATCAATGTTTCTATTAGTAATGGTGTCAAAATGGCTATTCGGAACCCAAAATTTGGACTTCAAAAAACAGACGGTTTTGGGACATTTAGAGTAATGAATGAAAAAGTGTTAAAATTTCTTGGTAAAACCTTATTTGCACAATACAAATCAATGTTTCTAGTAGTAATGGTGTCAAAATGGCTATTCGGAACCCAAAATTTTGACTTCAAAAAACGGAC
>CATPAB010000295.1:0-131000 GCA_954870475.1 Euphrasia confusa
GGGATTGCGTGCTCTAATGTTTTATAGTCGAAACTAGAGGCATTCGCGACTACGTCGACTTCAAACGTTCATAACTTTTGTTCCGTTTGGAGTTACGGAACCCACCACACATGAACGTGATCCTCGTTCAGAGACGAACAAGTTACCGATATGACTAGTCCTATCGGAGCCATTTTCGGCCCAAAATTCCTTCATTTAGTGTGTTTTCGGAGCATTTTAATGTTTTCGGGTAAATTTGGACCCCCTGATGACAGTTATTCGCGACGATTGGATTATGCATTTCAGATTTTTTACATCACGATATCGTTACGTTATTATAAGGATCAATGAATACTGCATAAACACAAAAAAACAAAAAAAAAATACATATTAAAATTTGTATACATCTTGTTCGACTTGTGACGAAAAGGGGTGCAACACGAGGACTTCCCAGGGGGTCACCCATCCTAGTACTACTCTCGCCCAAGCACGCTTAACTTCGGAGTTCTGATGGGATCCGGTGCATTAGTGCTGGTATGATCGCACCCGTAAGGGATTGCGTGCTCTAATGTTTTATAGTCGAAACTAGAGGCATTCGCGACTACGTCGACTTCAAACGTTCATAACTTTTGTTTCGTTTGGAGTTACGGAACCCACCACACATGAACGTGATCCTCGTTCAGAGACGAACAAGTTACCGATATGACTAGTCCTATCGGAGCCATTTTCGGCCCAAAATTCCTTCATTTAGTGTGTTTTCGGAGCATTTTAATGTTTTCGGGTAAATTTGGACCCCCTGATGACAGTTATTCGCGACGATTGGATTATGCATTTCAGATTTTTTACATCACGATATCGTTACGTTATTATAAGGATCAATGAATACTGCATAAACACAAAAAAACAAAAAAAAAATACATATTAAAATTTGTATACATCTTGTTCGACTTGTGACGAAAAGGGGTGCAACACGAGGACTTCCCAGGGGGTCACCCATCCTAGTACTACTCTCGCCCAAGCACGCTTTACTTCGGAGTTCTGATGGGATCCGGTGCATTAGTGCTGGTATGATCGCACCCGTAAGGGATTGCGTGCTCTAATGTTTTATAGTCGAAACTAGAGGCATTCGCGACTACGTCGACTTCAAACGTTCATAACTTTTGTTCCGTTTGGAGTTACGGAACCCACCACACATGAACGTGATCCTCGTTCAGAGACGAACAAGTTACCGATATGACTAGTCCTATCGGAGCCATTTTCGGCCCAAAATTCCTTCATTTAGTGTGTTTTCGGAGCATTTTAATGTTTTCGGGTAAATTTGGACCCCCTGATGACAGTTATTCGCGACGATTGGATTATGCATTTCAGATTTTTTACATCACGATATCGTTACGTTATTATAAAGATCAATGAATACTGCATAAACACAAAAAAACAAAAAAAAAATACATATTAAAATTTGTATACATCTTGTTCGACTTGTGACGAAAAGGGGTGCAACACGAGGACTTCCCAGGGGGTCACCCATCCTAGTACTACTCTCGCCCAAGCACGCTTAACTTCGGAGTTCTGATGGGATCCGGTGCATTAGTGCTGGTATGATCGCACCCGTAAGGGATTGCGTGCTCTAATGTTTTATAGTCGAAACTAGAGGCATTCGCGACTACGTCGACTTCAAACGTTCATAACTTTTGTTCCGTTTGGAGTTACGGAACCCACCACACATGAACGTGATCCTCGTTCAGAGACGAACAAGTTACCGATATGACTAGTCCTATCGGAGCCATTTTCGGCCCAAAATTCCTTCATTTAGTGTGTTTTCGGAGCATTTTAATGTTTTCGGGTAAATTTGGACCCCCTGATGACAGTTATTCGCGACGATTGGATTATGCATTTCAGATTTTTTACATCACGATATCGTTACGTTATTATAAGGATCAATGAATACTGCATAAACACAAAAAAACAAAAAAAAAATACATATTAAAATTTGTATACATCTTGTTCGACTTGTGACGAAAAGGGGTGCAACACGAGGACTTCCCAGGGGTCACCCATCCTAGTACTACTCTCGCCCAAGCACGCTTAACTTCGGAGTTCTGATGGGATCCGGTGCATTAGTGCTGGTATGATCGCACCCGTAAGGGATTGCGTGCTCTAATGTTTTATAGTCGAAACTAGAGGCATTCGCGACTACGTCGACTTCAAACGTTCATAACTTTTGTTTCGTTTGGAGTTACGGAACCCACCACACATGAACGTGATCCTCGTTCAGAGACGAACAAGTTACCGATATGACTAGTCCTATCGGAGCCATTTTCGGCCCAAAATTCCTTCATTTAGTGTGTTTTCGGAGCATTTTAATGTTTTCGGGTAAATTTGGACCCCCTGATGACAGTTATTCGCGACGATTGGATTATGCATTTCAGATTTTTTACATCACGATATCGTTACGTTATTATAAGGATCAATGAATACTGCATAAACACAAAAAAACAAAAAAAAAATACATATTAAAATTTGTATACATCTTGTTCGACTTGTGACGAAAAGGGGTGCAACACGAGGACTTCCCAGGGGGTCACCCATCCTAGTACTACTCTCGCCCAAGCACGCTTTACTTCGGAGTTCTGATGGGATCCGGTGCATTAGTGCTGGTATGATCGCACCCGTAAGGGATTGCGTGCTCTAATGTTTTATAGTCGAAACTAGAGGCATTCGCGACTACGTCGACTTCAAACGTTCATAACTTTTGTTCCGTTTGGAGTTACGGAACCCACCACACATGAACGTGATCCTCGTTCAGAGACGAACAAGTTACCGATATGACTAGTCCTATCGGAGCCATTTTCGGCCCAAAATTCCTTCATTTAGTGTGTTTTCGGAGCATTTTAATGTTTTCGGGTAAATTTGGACCCCCTGATGACAGTTATTCGCGACGATTGGATTATGCATTTCAGATTTTTTACATCACGATATCGTTACGTTATTATAAGGATCAATGAATACTGCATAAACACAAAAAAACAAAAAAAAAATACATATTAAAATTTGTATACATCTTGTTCGACTTGTGACGAAAAGGGGTGCAACACGAGGACTTCCCAGGGGGTCACCCATCCTAGTACTACTCTCGCCCAAGCACGCTTTACTTCGGAGTTCTGATGGGATCCGGTGCATTAGTGCTGGTATGATCGCACCCGTAAGGGATTGCGTGCTCTAATGTTTTATAGTCGAAACTAGAGGCATTCGCGACTACGTCGACTTCAAACGTTCATAACTTTTGTTTCGTTTGGAGTTACGGAACCCACCACACATGAACGTGATCCTCGTTCAGAGACGAACAAGTTACCGATATGACTAGTCCTATCGGAGCCATTTTCGGCCCAAAATTCCTTCATTTAGTGTGTTTTCGGAGCATTTTAATGTTTTCGGGTAAATTTGGACCCCCTGATGACAGTTATTCGCGACGATTGGATTATGCATTTCAGATTTTTTACATCACGATATCGTTACGTTATTATAAGGATCAATGAATACTGCATAAACACAAAAAAACAAAAAAAAAATACATATTAAAATTTGTATACATCTTGTTCGACTTGTGACGAAAAGGGGTGCAACACGAGGACTTCCCAGGGGGTCACCCATCCTAGTACTACTCTCGCCCAAGCACGCTTTACTTCGGAGTTCTGATGGGATCCGGTGCATTAGTGCTGGTATGATCGCACCCGTAAGGGATTGCGTGCTCTAATGTTTTATAGTCGAAACTAGAGGCATTCGCGACTACGTCGACTTCAAACGTTCATAACTTTTGTTTCGTTTGGAGTTACGGAACCCACCACACATGAACGTGATCCTCGTTCAGAGACGAACAAGTTACCGATATGACTAGTCCTATCGGAGCCATTTTCGGCCCAAAATTCCTTCATTTAGTGTGTTTTCGGAGCATTTTAATGTTTTCGGGTAAATTTGGACCCCCTGATTACAGTTATTCGCGACGATTGGATTATGCATTTCAGATTTTTTACATCACGATATCGTTACGTTATTATAAGGATCAATGAATACTGCATAAACACAAAAAAACAAAAAAAAAATACATATTAAAATTTGTATACATCTTGTTCGACTTGTGACGAAAAGGGGTGCAACACGAGGACTTCCCAGGGGGTCACCCATCCTAGTACTACTCTCGCCCAAGCACGCTTTACTTCGGAGTTCTGATGGGATCCGGTGCATTAGTGCTGGTATGATCGCACCCGTAAGGGATTGCGTGCTCTAATGTTTTATAGTCGAAACTAGAGGCATTCGCGACTACGTCGACTTCAAACGTTCATAACTTTTGTTCCGTTTGGAGTTACGGAACCCACCACACATGAACGTGATCCTCGTTCAGAGACGAACAAGTTACCGATATGACTAGTCCTATCGGAGCCATTTTCGGCCCAAAATTCCTTCATTTAGTGTGTTTTCGGAGCATTTTAATGTTTTCGGGTAAATTTGGACCCCCTGATGACAGTTATTCGCGACGATTGGATTATGCATTTCAGATTTTTTACATCACGATATCGTTACGTTATTATAAGGATCAATGAATACTGCATAAACACAAAAAAACAAAAAAAAAATACATATTAAAATTTGTATACATCTTGTTCGACTTGTGACGAAAAGGGGTGCAACACGAGGACTTCCCAGGGGGTCACCCATCCTAGTACTACTCTCGCCCAAGCACGCTTTACTTCGGAGTTCTGATGGGATCCGGTGCATTAGTGCTGGTATGATCGCACCCGTAAGGGATTGCGTGCTCTAATGTTTTATAGTCGAAACTAGAGGCATTCGCGACTACGTCGACTTCAAACGTTCATAACTTTTGTTTCGTTTGGAGTTACGGAACCCACCACACATGAACGTGATCCTCGTTCAGAGACGAACAAGTTACCGATATGACTAGTCCTATCGGAGCCATTTTCGGCCCAAAATTCCTTCATTTAGTGTGTTTTCGGAGCATTTTAATGTTTTCGGGTAAATTTGGACCCCCTGATGACAGTTATTCGCGACGATTGGATTATGCATTTCAGATTTTTTACATCACGATATCGTTACGTTATTATAAGGATCAATGAATACTGCATAAACACAAAAAAACAAAAAAAAAATACATATTAAAATTTGTATACATCTTGTTCGACTTGTGACGAAAAGGGGTGCAACACGAGGACTTCCCAGGGGGTCACCCATCCTAGTACTACTCTCGCCCAAGCACGCTTTACTTCGGAGTTCTGATGGGATCCGGTGCATTAGTGCTGGTATGATCGCACCCGTAAGGGATTGCGTGCTCTAATGTTTTATAGTCGAAACTAGAGGCATTCGCGACTACGTCGACTTCAAACGTTCATAACTTTTGTTTCGTTTGGAGTTACGGAACCCACCACACATGAACGTGATCCTCGTTCAGAGACGAACAAGTTACCGATATGACTAGTCCTATCGGAGCCATTTTCGGCCCAAAATTCCTTCATTTAGTGTGTTTTCGGAGCATTTTAATGTTTTCGGGTAAATTTGGACCCCCTGATGACAGTTATTCGCGACGATTGGATTATGCATTTCAGATTTTTTACATCACGATATCGTTACGTTATTATAAGGATCAATGAATACTGCATAAACACAAAAAAACAAAAAAAAAATACATATTAAAATTTGTATACATCTTGTTCGACTTGTGACGAAAAGGGGTGCAACACGAGGACTTCCCAGGGGGTCACCCATCCTAGTACTACTCTCGCCCAAGCACGCTTTACTTCGGAGTTCTGATGGGATCCGGTGCATTAGTGCTGGTATGATCGCACCCGTAAGGGATTGCGTGCTCTAATGTTTTATAGTCGAAACTAGAGGCATTCGCGACTACGTCGACTTCAAACGTTCATAACTTTTGTTTCGTTTGGAGTTACGGAACCCACCACACATGAACGTGATCCTCGTTCAGAGACGAACAAGTTACCGATATGACTAGTCCTATCGGAGCCATTTTCGGCCCAAAATTCCTTCATTTAGTGTGTTTTCGGAGCATTTTAATGTTTTCGGGTAAATTTGGACCCCCTGATTACAGTTATTCGCGACGATTGGATTATGCATTTCAGATTTTTTACATCACGATATCGTTACGTTATTATAAGGATCAATGAATACTGCATAAACACAAAAAAACAAAAAAAAAATACATATTAAAATTTGTATACATCTTGTTCGACTTGTGACGAAAAGGGGTGCAACACGAGGACTTCCCAGGGGGTCACCCATCCTAGTACTACTCTCGCCCAAGCACGCTTTACTTCGGAGTTCTGATGGGATCCGGTGCATTAGTGCTGGTATGATCGCACCCGTAAGGGATTGCGTGCTCTAATGTTTTATAGTCGAAACTAGAGGCATTCGCGACTACGTCGACTTCAAACGTTCATAACTTTTGTTCCGTTTGGAGTTACGGAACCCACCACACATGAACGTGATCCTCGTTCAGAGACGAACAAGTTACCGATATGACTAGTCCTATCGGAGCCATTTTCGGCCCAAAATTCCTTCATTTAGTGTGTTTTCGGAGCATTTTAATGTTTTCGGGTAAATTTGGACCCCCTGATGACAGTTATTCGCGACGATTGGATTATGCATTTCAGATTTTTTACATCACGATATCGTTACGTTATTATAAGGATCAATGAATACTGCATAAACACAAAAAAACAAAAAAAAAATACATATTAAAATTTGTATACATCTTGTTCGACTTGTGACGAAAAGGGGTGCAACACGAGGACTTCCCAGGGGGTCACCCATCCTAGTACTACTCTCGCCCAAGCACGCTTTACTTCGGAGTTCTGATGGGATCCGGTGCATTAGTGCTGGTATGATCGCACCCGTAAGGGATTGCGTGCTCTAATGTTTTATAGTCGAAACTAGAGGCATTCGCGACTACGTCGACTTCAAACGTTCATAACTTTTGTTTCGTTTGGAGTTACGGAACCCACCACACATGAACGTGATCCTCGTTCAGAGACGAACAAGTTACCGATATGACTAGTCCTATCGGAGCCATTTTCGGCCCAAAATTCCTTCATTTAGTGTGTTTTCGGAGCATTTTAATGTTTTCGGGTAAATTTGGACCCCCTGATGACAGTTATTCGCGACGATTGGATTATGCATTTCAGATTTTTTACATCACGATATCGTTACGTTATTATAAGGATCAATGAATACTGCATAAACACAAAAAAACAAAAAAAAAATACATATTAAAATTTGTATACATCTTGTTCGACTTGTGACGAAAAGGGGTGCAACACGAGGACTTCCCAGGGGGTCACCCATCCTAGTACTACTCTCGCCCAAGCACGCTTTACTTCGGAGTTCTGATGGGATCCGGTGCATTAGTGCTGGTATGATCGCACCCGTAAGGGATTGCGTGCTCTAATGTTTTATAGTCGAAACTAGAGGCATTCGCGACTACGTCGACTTCAAACGTTCATAACTTTTGTTCCGTTTGGAGTTACGGAACCCACCACACATGAACGTGATCCTCGTTCAGAGACGAACAAGTTACCGATATGACTAGTCCTATCGGAGCCATTTTCGGCCCAAAATTCCTTCATTTAGTGTGTTTTCGGAGCATTTTAATGTTTTCGGGTAAATTTGGACCCCCTGATTACAGTTATTCGCGACGATTGGATTATGCATTTCAGATTTTTTACATCACGATATCGTTACGTTATTATAAGGATCAATGAATACTGCATAAACACAAAAAAACAAAAAAAAAATACATATTAAAATTTGTATACATCTTGTTCGACTTGTGACGAAAAGGGGTGCAACACGAGGACTTCCCAGGGGGTCACCCATCCTAGTACTACTCTCGCCCAAGCACGCTTTACTTCGGAGTTCTGATGGGATCCGGTGCATTAGTGCTGGTATGATCGCACCCGTAAGGGATTGCGTGCTCTAATGTTTTATAGTCGAAACTAGAGGCATTCGCGACTACGTCGACTTCAAACGTTCATAACTTTTGTTCCGTTTGGAGTTACGGAACCCACCACACATGAACGTGATCCTCGTTCAGAGACGAACAAGTTACCGATATGACTAGTCCTATCGGAGCCATTTTCGGCCCAAAATTCCTTCATTTAGTGTGTTTTCGGAGCATTTTAATGTTTTCGGGTAAATTTGGACCCCCTGATGACAGTTATTCGCGACGATTGGATTATGCATTTCAGATTTTTTACATCACGATATCGTTACGTTATTATAAGGATCAATGAATACTGCATAAACACAAAAAAACAAAAAAAAAATACATATTAAAATTTGTATACATCTTGTTCGACTTGTGACGAAAAGGGGTGCAACACGAGGACTTCCCAGGGGGTCACCCATCCTAGTACTACTCTCGCCCAAGCACGCTTTACTTCGGAGTTCTGATGGGATCCGGTGCATTAGTGCTGGTATGATCGCACCCGTAAGGGATTGCGTGCTCTAATGTTTTATAGTCGAAACTAGAGGCATTCGCGACTACGTCGACTTCAAACGTTCATAACTTTTGTTTCGTTTGGAGTTACGGAACCCACCACACATGAACGTGATCCTCGTTCAGAGACGAACAAGTTACCGATATGACTAGTCCTATCGGAGCCATTTTCGGCCCAAAATTCCTTCATTTAGTGTGTTTTCGGAGCATTTTAATGTTTTCGGGTAAATTTGGACCCCCTGATGACAGTTATTCGCGACGATTGGATTATGCATTTCAGATTTTTTACATCACGATATCGTTACGTTATTATAAGGATCAATGAATACTGCATAAACACAAAAAAACAAAAAAAAAATACATATTAAAATTTGTATACATCTTGTTCGACTTGTGACGAAAAGGGGTGCAACACGAGGACTTCCCAGGGGGTCACCCATCCTAGTACTACTCTCGCCCAAGCACGCTTTACTTCGGAGTTCTGATGGGATCCGGTGCATTAGTGCTGGTATGATCGCACCCGTAAGGGATTGCGTGCTCTAATGTTTTATAGTCGAAACTAGAGGCATTCGCGACTACGTCGACTTCAAACGTTCATAACTTTTGTTCCGTTTGGAGTTACGGAACCCACCACACATGAACGTGATCCTCGTTCAGAGACGAACAAGTTACCGATATGACTAGTCCTATCGGAGCCATTTTCGGCCCAAAATTCCTTCATTTAGTGTGTTTTCGGAGCATTTTAATGTTTTCGGGTAAATTTGGACCCCCTGATGACAGTTATTCGCGACGATTGGATTATGCATTTCAGATTTTTTACATCACGATATCGTTACGTTATTATAAGGATCAATGAATACTGCATAAACACAAAAAAACAAAAAAAAAATACATATTAAAATTTGTATACATCTTGTTCGACTTGTGACGAAAAGGGGTGCAACACGAGGACTTCCCAGGGGGTCACCCATCCTAGTACTACTCTCGCCCAAGCACGCTTAACTTCGGAGTTCTGATGGGATCCGGTGCATTAGTGCTGGTATGATCGCACCCGTAAGGGATTGCGTGCTCTAATGTTTTATAGTCGAAACTAGAGGCATTCGCGACTACGTCGACTTCAAACGTTCATAACTTTTGTTTCGTTTGGAGTTACGGAACCCACCACACATGAACGTGATCCTCGTTCAGAGACGAACAAGTTACCGATATGACTAGTCCTATCGGAGCCATTTTCGGCCCAAAATTCCTTCATTTAGTGTGTTTTCGGAGCATTTTAATGTTTTCGGGTAAATTTGGACCCCCTGATGACAGTTATTCGCGACGATTGGATTATGCATTTCAGATTTTTTACATCACGATATCGTTACGTTATTATAAGGATCAATGAATACTGCATAAACACAAAAAAACAAAAAAAAAATACATATTAAAATTTGTATACATCTTGTTCGACTTGTGACGAAAAGGGGTGCAACACGAGGACTTCCCAGGGGGTCACCCATCCTAGTACTACTCTCGCCCAAGCACGCTTTACTTCGGAGTTCTGATGGGATCCGGTGCATTAGTGCTGGTATGATCGCACCCGTAAGGGATTGCGTGCTCTAATGTTTTATAGTCGAAACTAGAGGCATTCGCGACTACGTCGACTTCAAACGTTCATAACTTTTGTTCCGTTTGGAGTTACGGAACCCACCACACATGAACGTGATCCTCGTTCAGAGACGAACAAGTTACCGATATGACTAGTCCTATCGGAGCCATTTTCGGCCCAAAATTCCTTCATTTAGTGTGTTTTCGGAGCATTTTAATGTTTTCGGGTAAATTTGGACCCCCTGATGACAGTTATTCGCGACGATTGGATTATGCATTTCAGATTTTTTACATCACGATATCGTTACGTTATTATAAGGATCAATGAATACTGCATAAACACAAAAAAACAAAAAAAAAATACATATTAAAATTTGTATACATCTTGTTCGACTTGTGACGAAAAGGGGTGCAACACGAGGACTTCCCAGGGGGTCACCCATCCTAGTACTACTCTCGCCCAAGCACGCTTAACTTCGGAGTTCTGATGGGATCCGGTGCATTAGTGCTGGTATGATCGCACCCGTAAGGGATTGCGTGCTCTAATGTTTTATAGTCGAAACTAGAGGCATTCGCGACTACGTCGACTTCAAACGTTCATAACTTTTGTTCCGTTTGGAGTTACGGAACCCACCACACATGAACGTGATCCTCGTTCAGAGACGAACAAGTTACCGATATGACTAGTCCTATCGGAGCCATTTTCGGCCCAAAATTCCTTCATTTAGTGTGTTTTCGGAGCATTTTAATGTTTTCGGGTAAATTTGGACCCCCTGATGACAGTTATTCGCGACGATTGGATTATGCATTTCAGATTTTTTACATCACGATATCGTTACGTTATTATAAGGATCAATGAATACTGCATAAACACAAAAAAACAAAAAAAAAATACATATTAAAATTTGTATACATCTTGTTCGACTTGTGACGAAAAGGGGTGCAACACGAGGACTTCCCAGGGGGTCACCCATCCTAGTACTACTCTCGCCCAAGCACGCTTAACTTCGGAGTTCTGATGGGATCCGGTGCATTAGTGCTGGTATGATCGCACCCGTAAGGGATTGCGTGCTCTAATGTTTTATAGTCGAAACTAGAGGCATTCGCGACTACGTCGACTTCAAACGTTCATAACTTTTGTTTCGTTTGGAGTTACGGAACCCACCACACATGAACGTGATCCTCGTTCAGAGACGAACAAGTTACCGATATGACTAGTCCTATCGGAGCCATTTTCGGCCCAAATTCCTTCATTTAGTGTGTTTTCGGAGCATTTTAATGTTTTCGGGTAAATTTGGACCCCCTGATGACAGTTATTCGCGACGATTGGATTATGCATTTCAGATTTTTTACATCACGATATCGTTACGTTATTATAAAGATCAATGAATACTGCATAAACACAAAAAAACAAAAAAAAAATACATATTAAAATTTGTATACATCTTGTTCGACTTGTGACGAAAAGGGGTGCAACACGAGGACTTCCCAGGGGGTCACCCATCCTAGTACTACTCTCGCCCAAGCACGCTTAACTTCGGAGTTCTGATGGGATCCGGTGCATTAGTGCTGGTATGATCGCACCCGTAAGGGATTGCGTGCTCTAATGTTTTATAGTCGAAACTAGAGGCATTCGCGACTACGTCGACTTCAAACGTTCATAACTTTTGTTCCGTTTGGAGTTACGGAACCCACCACACATGAACGTGATCCTCGTTCAGAGACGAACAAGTAACCGATATGACTAGTCCTATCGGAGCCATTTTCGGCCCAAAATTCCTTCATTTAGTGTGTTTTCGGAGCATTTTAATGTTTTCGGGTAAATTTGGACCCCCTGATTACAGTTATTCGCGACGATTGGATTATGCATTTCAGATTTTTTACATCACGATATCGTTACGTTATTATAAGGATCAATGAATACTGCATAAACACAAAAAAACAAAAAAAAAATACATATTAAAATTTGTATACATCTTGTTCGACTTGTGACGAAAAGGGGTGCAACACGAGGACTTCCCAGGGGGTCACCCATCCTAGTACTACTCTCGCCCAAGCACGCTTAACTTCGGAGTTCTGATGGGATCCGGTGCATTAGTGCTGGTATGATCGCACCCGTAAGGGATTGCGTGCTCTAATGTTTTATAGTCGAAACTAGAGGCATTCGCGACTACGTCGACTTCAAACGTTCATAACTTTTGTTTCGTTTGGAGTTACGGAACCCACCACACATGAACGTGATCCTCGTTCAGAGACGAACAAGTTAACTATATGACTAGTCCTATCGGAGCCATTTTCGGCCCAAAATTCCTTCATTTAGTGTGTTTTCGGAGCATTTTAATGTTTTCGGGTAAATTTGGACCCCCTGATGACAGTTATTCGCGACGATTGGATTATGCATTTCAGATTTTTTACATCACGATATCGTTACGTTATTATAAGGATCAATGAATACTGCATAAACACAAAAAAACAAAAAAAAAATACATATTAAAATTTGTATACATCTTGTTCGACTTGTGACGAAAAGGGGTGCAACACGAGGACTTCCCAGGGGGTCACCCATCCTAGTACTACTCTCGCCCAAGCACGCTTAACTTCGGAGTTCTGATGGGATCCGGTGCATTAGTGCTGGTATGATCGCACCCGTAAGGGATTGCGTGCTCTAATGTTTTATAGTCGAAACTAGAGGCATTCGCGACTACGTCGACTTCAAACGTTCATAACTTTTGTTTCGTTTGGAGTTACGGAACCCACCACACATGAACGTGATCCTCGTTCAGAGACGAACAAGTTACCGATATGACTAGTCCTATCGGAGCCATTTTCGGCCCAAAATTCCTTCATTTAGTGTGTTTTCGGAGCATTTTAATGTTTTCGGGTAAATTTGGACCCCCTGATGACAGTTATTCGCGACGATTGGATTATGCATTTGAGATTTTTTACATCACGATATCGTTACGTTATTATAAGGATCAATGAATACTGCATAAACACAAAAAAACAAAAAAAAAATACATATTAAAATTTGTATACATCTTGTTCGACTTGTGACGAAAAGGGGTGCAACACGAGGACTTCCCAGGGGGTCACCCATCCTAGTACTACTCTCGCCCAAGCACGCTTTACTTCGGAGTTCTGATGGGATCCGGTGCATTAGTGCTGGTATGATCGCACCCGTAAGGGATTGCGTGCTCTAATGTTTTATAGTCGAAACTAGAGGCATTCGCGACTACGTCGACTTCAAACGTTCATAACTTTTGTTCCGTTTGGAGTTACGGAACCCACCACACATGAACGTGATCCTCGTTCAGAGACGAACAAGTTACCGATATGACTAGTCCTATCGGAGCCATTTTCGGCCCAAAATTCCTTCATTTAGTGTGTTTTCGGAGCATTTTAATGTTTTCGGGTAAATTTGGACCCCCTGATGACAGTTATTCGCGACGATTGGATTATGCATTTCAGATTTTTTACATCACGATATCGTTACGTTATTATAAGGATCAATGAATACTGCATAAACACAAAAAAACAAAAAAAAAATACATATTAAAATTTGTATACATCTTGTTCGACTTGTGACGAAAAGGGGTGCAACACGAGGACTTCCCAGGGGGTCACCCATCCTAGTACTACTCTCGCCCAAGCACGCTTTACTTCGGAGTTCTGATGGGATCCGGTGCATTAGTGCTGGTATGATCGCACCCGTAAGGGATTGCGTGCTCTAATGTTTTATAGTCGAAACTAGAGGCATTCGCGACTACGTCGACTTCAAACGTTCATAACTTTTGTTTCGTTTGGAGTTACGGAACCCACCACACATGAACGTGATCCTCGTTCAGAGACGAACAAGTTACCGATATGACTAGTCCTATCGGAGCCATTTTCGGCCCAAAATTCCTTCATTTAGTGTGTTTTCGGAGCATTTTAATGTTTTCGGGTAAATTTGGACCCCCTGATGACAGTTATTCGCGACGATTGGATTATGCATTTCAGATTTTTTACATCACGATATCGTTACGTTATTATAAGGATCAATGAATACTGCATAAACACAAAAAAACAAAAAAAAAATACATATTAAAATTTGTATACATCTTGTTCGACTTGTGACGAAAAGGGGTGCAACACGAGGACTTCCCAGGGGGTCACCCATCCTAGTACTACTCTCGCCCAAGCACGCTTAACTTCGGAGTTCTGATGGGATCCGGTGCATTAGTGCTGGTATGATCGCACCCGTAAGGGATTGCGTGCTCTAATGTTTTATAGTCGAAACTAGAGGCATTCGCGACTACGTCGACTTCAAACGTTCATAACTTTTGTTTCGTTTAGAGTTACGGAACCCACCACACATGAACGTGATCCTCGTTCAGAGACGAACAAGTTACCGATATGACTAGTCCTATCGGAGCCATTTTCGGCCCAAAATTCCTTCATTTAGTGTGTTTTCGGAGCATTTTAATGTTTTCGGGTAAATTTGGACCCCCTGATGACAGTTATTCGCGACGATTGGATTATGCATTTCAGATTTTTTACATCACGATATCGTTACGTTATTATAAGGATCAATGAATACTGCATAAACACAAAAAAACAAAAAAAAAATACATATTAAAATTTGTATACATCTTGTTCGACTTGTGACGAAAAGGGGTGCAACACGAGGACTTCCCAGGGGGTCACCCATCCTAGTACTACTCTCGCCCAAGCACGCTTAACTTCGGAGTTCTGATGGGATCCGGTGCATTAGTGCTGGTATGATCGCACCCGTAAGGGATTGCGTGCTCTAATGTTTTATAGTCGAAACTAGAGGCATTCGCGACTACGTCGACTTCAAACGTTCATAACTTTTGTTTCGTTTGGAGTTACGGAACCCACCACACATGAACGTGATCCTCGTTCAGAGACGAACAAGTTACCGATATGACTAGTCCTATCGGAGCCATTTTCGGCCCAAAATTCCTTCATTTAGTGTGTTTTCGGAGCATTTTAATGTTTTCGGGTAAATTTGGACCCCCTGATGACAGTTATTCGCGACGATTGGATTATGCATTTCAGATTTTTTACATCACGATATCGTTACGTTATTATAAGGATCAATGAATACTGCATAAACACAAAAAAACAAAAAAAAAATACATATTAAAATTTGTATACATCTTGTTCGACTTGTGACGAAAAGGGGTGCAACACGAGGACTTCCCAGGGGGTCACCCATCCTAGTACTACTCTCGCCCAAGCACGCTTTACTTCGGAGTTCTGATGGGATCCGGTGCATTAGTGCTGGTATGATCGCACCCGTAAGGGATTGCGTGCTCTAATGTTTTATAGTCGAAACTAGAGGCATTCGCGACTACGTCGACTTCAAACGTTCATAACTTTTGTTTCGTTTAGAGTTACGGAACCCACCACACATGAACGTGATCCTCGTTCAGAGACGAACAAGTTACCGATATGACTAGTCCTATCGGAGCCATTTTCGGCCCAAAATTCCTTCATTTAGTGTGTTTTCGGAGCATTTTAATGTTTTCGGGTAAATTTGGACCCCCTGATGACAGTTATTCGCGACGATTGGATTATGCATTTCAGATTTTTTACATCACGATATCGTTACGTTATTATAAGGATCAATGAATACTGCATAAACACAAAAAAACAAAAAAAAAATACATATTAAAATTTGTATACATCTTGTTCGACTTGTGACGAAAAGGGGTGCAACACGAGGACTTCCCAGGGGGTCACCCATCCTAGTACTACTCTCGCCCAAGCACGCTTAACTTCGGAGTTCTGATGGGATCCGGTGCATTAGTGCTGGTATGATCGCACCCGTAAGGGATTGCGTGCTCTAATGTTTTATAGTCGAAACTAGAGGCATTCGCGACTACGTCGACTTCAAACGTTCATAACTTTTGTTTCGTTTGGAGTTACGGAACCCACCACACATGAACGTGATCCTCGTTCAGAGACGAACAAGTTACCGATATGACTAGTCCTATCGGAGCCATTTTCGGCCCAAAATTCCTTCATTTAGTGTGTTTTCGGAGCATTTTAATGTTTTCGGGTAAATTTGGACCCCCTGATGACAGTTATTCGCGACGATTGGATTATGCATTTCAGATTTTTTACATCACGATATCGTTACGTTATTATAAGGATCAATGAATACTGCATAAACACAAAAAAACAAAAAAAAAATACATATTAAAATTTGTATACATCTTGTTCGACTTGTGACGAAAAGGGGTGCAACACGAGGACTTCCCAGGGGGTCACCCATCCTAGTACTACTCTCGCCCAAGCACGCTTTACTTCGGAGTTCTGATGGGATCCGGTGCATTAGTGCTGGTATGATCGCACCCGTAAGGGATTGCGTGCTCTAATGTTTTATAGTCGAAACTAGAGGCATTCGCGACTACGTCGACTTCAAACGTTCATAACTTTTGTTCCGTTTGGAGTTACGGAACCCACCACACATGAACGTGATCCTCGTTCAGAGACGAACAAGTTACCGATATGACTAGTCCTATCGGAGCCATTTTCGGCCCAAAATTCCTTCATTTAGTGTGTTTTCGGAGCATTTTAATGTTTTCGGGTAAATTTGGACCCCCTGATGACAGTTATTCGCGACGATTGGATTATGCATTTCAGATTTTTTACATCACGATATCGTTACGTTATTATAAGGATCAATGAATACTGCATAAACACAAAAAAACAAAAAAAAAATACATATTAAAATTTGTATACATCTTGTTCGACTTGTGACGAAAAGGGGTGCAACACGAGGACTTCCCAGGGGGTCACCCATCCTAGTACTACTCTCGCCCAAGCACGCTTAACTTCGGAGTTCTGATGGGATCCGGTGCATTAGTGCTGGTATGATCGCACCCGTAAGGGATTGCGTGCTCTAATGTTTTATAGTCGAAACTAGAGGCATTCGCGACTACGTCGACTTCAAACGTTCATAACTTTTGTTTCGTTTAGAGTTACGGAACCCACCACACATGAACGTGATCCTCGTTCAGAGACGAACAAGTTACCGATATGACTAGTCCTATCGGAGCCATTTTCGGCCCAAAATTCCTTCATTTAGTGTGTTTTCGGAGCATTTTAATGTTTTCGGGTAAATTTGGACCCCCTGATGACAGTTATTCGCGACGATTGGATTATGCATTTCAGATTTTTTACATCACGATATCGTTACGTTATTATAAGGATCAATGAATACTGCATAAACACAAAAAAACAAAAAAAAAATACATATTAAAATTTGTATACATCTTGTTCGACTTGTGACGAAAAGGGGTGCAACACGAGGACTTCCCAGGGGGTCACCCATCCTAGTACTACTCTCGCCCAAGCACGCTTAACTTCGGAGTTCTGATGGGATCCGGTGCATTAGTGCTGGTATGATCGCACCCGTAAGGGATTGCGTGCTCTAATGTTTTATAGTCGAAACTAGAGGCATTCGCGACTACGTCGACTTCAAACGTTCATAACTTTTGTTTCGTTTGGAGTTACGGAACCCACCACACATGAACGTGATCCTCGTTCAGAGACGAACAAGTTACCGATATGACTAGTCCTATCGGAGCCATTTTCGGCCCAAAATTCCTTCATTTAGTGTGTTTTCGGAGCATTTTAATGTTTTCGGGTAAATTTGGACCCCCTGATGACAGTTATTCGCGACGATTGGATTATGCATTTCAGATTTTTTACATCACGATATCGTTACGTTATTATAAGGATCAATGAATACTGCATAAACACAAAAAAACAAAAAAAAAATACATATTAAAATTTGTATACATCTTGTTCGACTTGTGACGAAAAGGGGTGCAACACGAGGACTTCCCAGGGGGTCACCCATCCTAGTACTACTCTCGCCCAAGCACGCTTTACTTCGGAGTTCTGATGGGATCCGGTGCATTAGTGCTGGTATGATCGCACCCGTAAGGGATTGCGTGCTCTAATGTTTTATAGTCGAAACTAGAGGCATTCGCGACTACGTCGACTTCAAACGTTCATAACTTTTGTTCCGTTTGGAGTTACGGAACCCACCACACATGAACGTGATCCTCGTTCAGAGACGAACAAGTTACCGATATGACTAGTCCTATCGGAGCCATTTTCGGCCCAAAATTCCTTCATTTAGTGTGTTTTCGGAGCATTTTAATGTTTTCGGGTAAATTTGGACCCCCTGATGACAGTTATTCGCGACGATTGGATTATGCATTTCAGATTTTTTACATCACGATATCGTTACGTTATTATAAGGATCAATGAATACTGCATAAACACAAAAAAACAAAAAAAAAATACATATTAAAATTTGTATACATCTTGTTCGACTTGTGACGAAAAGGGGTGCAACACGAGGACTTCCCAGGGGGTCACCCATCCTAGTACTACTCTCGCCCAAGCACGCTTTACTTCGGAGTTCTGATGGGATCCGGTGCATTAGTGCTGGTATGATCGCACCCGTAAGGGATTGCGTGCTCTAATGTTTTATAGTCGAAACTAGAGGCATTCGCGACTACGTCGACTTCAAACGTTCATAACTTTTGTTCCGTTTGGAGTTACGGAACCCACCACACATGAACGTGATCCTCGTTCAGAGACGAACAAGTTACCGATATGACTAGTCCTATCGGAGCCATTTTCGGCCCAAAATTCCTTCATTTAGTGTGTTTTCGGAGCATTTTAATGTTTTCGGGTAAATTTGGACCCCCTGATGACAGTTATTCGCGACGATTGGATTATGCATTTCAGATTTTTTACATCACGATATCGTTACGTTATTATAAGGATCAATGAATACTGCATAAACACAAAAAAACAAAAAAAAAATACATATTAAAATTTGTATACATCTTGTTCGACTTGTGACGAAAAGGGGTGCAACACGAGGACTTCCCAGGGGGTCACCCATCCTAGTACTACTCTCGCCCAAGCACGCTTTACTTCGGAGTTCTGATGGGATCCGGTGCATTAGTGCTGGTATGATCGCACCCGTAAGGGATTGCGTGCTCTAATGTTTTATAGTCGAAACTAGAGGCATTCGCGACTACGTCGACTTCAAACGTTCATAACTTTTGTTCCGTTTGGAGTTACGGAACCCACCACACATGAACGTGATCCTCGTTCAGAGACGAACAAGTTACCGATATGACTAGTCCTATCGGAGCCATTTTCGGCCCAAAATTCCTTCATTTAGTGTGTTTTCGGAGCATTTTAATGTTTTCGGGTAAATTTGGACCCCCTGATGACAGTTATTCGCGACGATTGGATTATGCATTTCAGATTTTTTACATCACGATATCGTTACGTTATTATAAGGATCAATGAATACTGCATAAACACAAAAAAACAAAAAAAAAATACATATTAAAATTTGTATACATCTTGTTCGACTTGTGACGAAAAGGGGTGCAACACGAGGACTTCCCAGGGGGTCACCCATCCTAGTACTACTCTCGCCCAAGCACGCTTTACTTCGGAGTTCTGATGGGATCCGGTGCATTAGTGCTGGTATGATCGCACCCGTAAGGGATTGCGTGCTCTAATGTTTTATAGTCGAAACTAGAGGCATTCGCGACTACGTCGACTTCAAACGTTCATAACTTTTGTTCCGTTTGGAGTTACGGAACCCACCACACATGAACGTGATCCTCGTTCAGAGACGAACAAGTTACCGATATGACTAGTCCTATCGGAGCCATTTTCGGCCCAAAATTCCTTCATTTAGTGTGTTTTCGGAGCATTTTAATGTTTTCGGGTAAATTTGGACCCCCTGATGACAGTTATTCGCGACGATTGGATTATGCATTTCAGATTTTTTACATCACGATATCGTTACGTTATTATAAGGATCAATGAATACTGCATAAACACAAAAAAACAAAAAAAAAATACATATTAAAATTTGTATACATCTTGTTCGACTTGTGACGAAAAGGGGTGCAACACGAGGACTTCCCAGGGGGTCACCCATCCTAGTACTACTCTCGCCCAAGCACGCTTTACTTCGGAGTTCTGATGGGATCCGGTGCATTAGTGCTGGTATGATCGCACCCGTAAGGGATTGCGTGCTCTAATGTTTTATAGTCGAAACTAGAGGCATTCGCGACTACGTCGACTTCAAACGTTCATAACTTTTGTTCCGTTTGGAGTTACGGAACCCACCACACATGAACGTGATCCTCGTTCAGAGACGAACAAGTTACCGATATGACTAGTCCTATCGGAGCCATTTTCGGCCCAAAATTCCTTCATTTAGTGTGTTTTCGGAGCATTTTAATGTTTTCGGGTAAATTTGGACCCCCTGATGACAGTTATTCGCGACGATTGGATTATGCATTTCAGATTTTTTACATCACGATATCGTTACGTTATTATAAGGATCAATGAATACTGCATAAACACAAAAAAACAAAAAAAAAATACATATTAAAATTTGTATACATCTTGTTCGACTTGTGACGAAAAGGGGTGCAACACGAGGACTTCCCAGGGGGTCACCCATCCTAGTACTACTCTCGCCCAAGCACGCTTTACTTCGGAGTTCTGATGGGATCCGGTGCATTAGTGCTGGTATGATCGCACCCGTAAGGGATTGCGTGCTCTAATGTTTTATAGTCGAAACTAGAGGCATTCGCGACTACGTCGACTTCAAACGTTCATAACTTTTGTTCCGTTTGGAGTTACGGAACCCACCACACATGAACGTGATCCTCGTTCAGAGACGAACAAGTTACCGATATGACTAGTCCTATCGGAGCCATTTTCGGCCCAAAATTCCTTCATTTAGTGTGTTTTCGGAGCATTTTAATGTTTTCGGGTAAATTTGGACCCCCTGATGACAGTTATTCGCGACGATTGGATTATGCATTTCAGATTTTTTACATCACGATATCGTTACGTTATTATAAGGATCAATGAATACTGCATAAACACAAAAAAACAAAAAAAAAATACATATTAAAATTTGTATACATCTTGTTCGACTTGTGACGAAAAGGGGTGCAACACGAGGACTTCCCAGGGGGTCACCCATCCTAGTACTACTCTCGCCCAAGCACGCTTTACTTCGGAGTTCTGATGGGATCCGGTGCATTAGTGCTGGTATGATCGCACCCGTAAGGGATTGCGTGCTCTAATGTTTTATAGTCGAAACTAGAGGCATTCGCGACTACGTCGACTTCAAACGTTCATAACTTTTGTTCCGTTTGGAGTTACGGAACCCACCACACATGAACGTGATCCTCGTTCAGAGACGAACAAGTTACCGATATGACTAGTCCTATCGGAGCCATTTTCGGCCCAAAATTCCTTCATTTAGTGTGTTTTCGGAGCATTTTAATGTTTTCGGGTAAATTTGGACCCCCTGATGACAGTTATTCGCGACGATTGGATTATGCATTTCAGATTTTTTACATCACGATATCGTTACGTTATTATAAGGATCAATGAATACTGCATAAACACAAAAAAACAAAAAAAAAATACATATTAAAATTTGTATACATCTTGTTCGACTTGTGACGAAAAGGGGTGCAACACGAGGACTTCCCAGGGGGTCACCCATCCTAGTACTACTCTCGCCCAAGCACGCTTTACTTCGGAGTTCTGATGGGATCCGGTGCATTAGTGCTGGTATGATCGCACCCGTAAGGGATTGCGTGCTCTAATGTTTTATAGTCGAAACTAGAGGCATTCGCGACTACGTCGACTTCAAACGTTCATAACTTTTGTTCCGTTTGGAGTTACGGAACCCACCACACATGAACGTGATCCTCGTTCAGAGACGAACAAGTTACCGATATGACTAGTCCTATCGGAGCCATTTTCGGCCCAAAATTCCTTCATTTAGTGTGTTTTCGGAGCATTTTAATGTTTTCGGGTAAATTTGGACCCCCTGATGACAGTTATTCGCGACGATTGGATTATGCATTTCAGATTTTTTACATCACGATATCGTTACGTTATTATAAGGATCAATGAATACTGCATAAACACAAAAAAACAAAAAAAAAATACATATTAAAATTTGTATACATCTTGTTCGACTTGTGACGAAAAGGGGTGCAACACGAGGACTTCCCAGGGGGTCACCCATCCTAGTACTACTCTCGCCCAAGCACGCTTTACTTCGGAGTTCTGATGGGATCCGGTGCATTAGTGCTGGTATGATCGCACCCGTAAGGGATTGCGTGCTCTAATGTTTTATAGTCGAAACTAGAGGCATTCGCGACTACGTCGACTTCAAACGTTCATAACTTTTGTTCCGTTTGGAGTTACGGAACCCACCACACATGAACGTGATCCTCGTTCAGAGACGAACAAGTTACCGATATGACTAGTCCTATCGGAGCCATTTTCGGCCCAAAATTCCTTCATTTAGTGTGTTTTCGGAGCATTTTAATGTTTTCGGGTAAATTTGGACCCCCTGATGACAGTTATTCGCGACGATTGGATTATGCATTTCAGATTTTTTACATCACGATATCGTTACGTTATTATAAGGATCAATGAATACTGCATAAACACAAAAAAACAAAAAAAAAATACATATTAAAATTTGTATACATCTTGTTCGACTTGTGACGAAAAGGGGTGCAACACGAGGACTTCCCAGGGGGTCACCCATCCTAGTACTACTCTCGCCCAAGCACGCTTTACTTCGGAGTTCTGATGGGATCCGGTGCATTAGTGCTGGTATGATCGCACCCGTAAGGGATTGCGTGCTCTAATGTTTTATAGTCGAAACTAGAGGCATTCGCGACTACGTCGACTTCAAACGTTCATAACTTTTGTTCCGTTTGGAGTTACGGAACCCACCACACATGAACGTGATCCTCGTTCAGAGACGAACAAGTTACCGATATGACTAGTCCTATCGGAGCCATTTTCGGCCCAAAATTCCTTCATTTAGTGTGTTTTCGGAGCATTTTAATGTTTTCGGGTAAATTTGGACCCCCTGATGACAGTTATTCGCGACGATTGGATTATGCATTTCAGATTTTTTACATCACGATATCGTTACGTTATTATAAGGATCAATGAATACTGCATAAACACAAAAAAACAAAAAAAAAATACATATTAAAATTTGTATACATCTTGTTCGACTTGTGACGAAAAGGGGTGCAACACGAGGACTTCCCAGGGGGTCACCCATCCTAGTACTACTCTCGCCCAAGCACGCTTTACTTCGGAGTTCTGATGGGATCCGGTGCATTAGTGCTGGTATGATCGCACCCGTAAGGGATTGCGTGCTCTAATGTTTTATAGTCGAAACTAGAGGCATTCGCGACTACGTCGACTTCAAACGTTCATAACTTTTGTTCCGTTTGGAGTTACGGAACCCACCACACATGAACGTGATCCTCGTTCAGAGACGAACAAGTTACCGATATGACTAGTCCTATCGGAGCCATTTTCGGCCCAAAATTCCTTCATTTAGTGTGTTTTCGGAGCATTTTAATGTTTTCGGGTAAATTTGGACCCCCTGATGACAGTTATTCGCGACGATTGGATTATGCATTTCAGATTTTTTACATCACGATATCGTTACGTTATTATAAGGATCAATGAATACTGCATAAACACAAAAAAACAAAAAAAAAATACATATTAAAATTTGTATACATCTTGTTCGACTTGTGACGAAAAGGGGTGCAACACGAGGACTTCCCAGGGGGTCACCCATCCTAGTACTACTCTCGCCCAAGCACGCTTTACTTCGGAGTTCTGATGGGATCCGGTGCATTAGTGCTGGTATGATCGCACCCGTAAGGGATTGCGTGCTCTAATGTTTTATAGTCGAAACTAGAGGCATTCGCGACTACGTCGACTTCAAACGTTCATAACTTTTGTTCCGTTTGGAGTTACGGAACCCACCACACATGAACGTGATCCTCGTTCAGAGACGAACAAGTTACCGATATGACTAGTCCTATCGGAGCCATTTTCGGCCCAAAATTCCTTCATTTAGTGTGTTTTCGGAGCATTTTAATGTTTTCGGGTAAATTTGGACCCCCTGATGACAGTTATTCGCGACGATTGGATTATGCATTTCAGATTTTTTACATCACGATATCGTTACGTTATTATAAGGATCAATGAATACTGCATAAACACAAAAAAACAAAAAAAAAATACATATTAAAATTTGTATACATCTTGTTCGACTTGTGACGAAAAGGGGTGCAACACGAGGACTTCCCAGGGGGTCACCCATCCTAGTACTACTCTCGCCCAAGCACGCTTTACTTCGGAGTTCTGATGGGATCCGGTGCATTAGTGCTGGTATGATCGCACCCGTAAGGGATTGCGTGCTCTAATGTTTTATAGTCGAAACTAGAGGCATTCGCGACTACGTCGACTTCAAACGTTCATAACTTTTGTTCCGTTTGGAGTTACGGAACCCACCACACATGAACGTGATCCTCGTTCAGAGACGAACAAGTTACCGATATGACTAGTCCTATCGGAGCCATTTTCGGCCCAAAATTCCTTCATTTAGTGTGTTTTCGGAGCATTTTAATGTTTTCGGGTAAATTTGGACCCCCTGATGACAGTTATTCGCGACGATTGGATTATGCATTTCAGATTTTTTACATCACGATATCGTTACGTTATTATAAGGATCAATGAATACTGCATAAACACAAAAAAACAAAAAAAAAATACATATTAAAATTTGTATACATCTTGTTCGACTTGTGACGAAAAGGGGTGCAACACGAGGACTTCCCAGGGGGTCACCCATCCTAGTACTACTCTCGCCCAAGCACGCTTTACTTCGGAGTTCTGATGGGATCCGGTGCATTAGTGCTGGTATGATCGCACCCGTAAGGGATTGCGTGCTCTAATGTTTTATAGTCGAAACTAGAGGCATTCGCGACTACGTCGACTTCAAACGTTCATAACTTTTGTTCCGTTTGGAGTTACGGAACCCACCACACATGAACGTGATCCTCGTTCAGAGACGAACAAGTTACCGATATGACTAGTCCTATCGGAGCCATTTTCGGCCCAAAATTCCTTCATTTAGTGTGTTTTCGGAGCATTTTAATGTTTTCGGGTAAATTTGGACCCCCTGATGACAGTTATTCGCGACGATTGGATTATGCATTTCAGATTTTTTACATCACGATATCGTTACGTTATTATAAGGATCAATGAATACTGCATAAACACAAAAAAACAAAAAAAAAATACATATTAAAATTTGTATACATCTTGTTCGACTTGTGACGAAAAGGGGTGCAACACGAGGACTTCCCAGGGGGTCACCCATCCTAGTACTACTCTCGCCCAAGCACGCTTTACTTCGGAGTTCTGATGGGATCCGGTGCATTAGTGCTGGTATGATCGCACCCGTAAGGGATTGCGTGCTCTAATGTTTTATAGTCGAAACTAGAGGCATTCGCGACTACGTCGACTTCAAACGTTCATAACTTTTGTTCCGTTTGGAGTTACGGAACCCACCACACATGAACGTGATCCTCGTTCAGAGACGAACAAGTTACCGATATGACTAGTCCTATCGGAGCCATTTTCGGCCCAAAATTCCTTCATTTAGTGTGTTTTCGGAGCATTTTAATGTTTTCGGGTAAATTTGGACCCCCTGATGACAGTTATTCGCGACGATTGGATTATGCATTTCAGATTTTTTACATCACGATATCGTTACGTTATTATAAGGATCAATGAATACTGCATAAACACAAAAAAACAAAAAAAAAATACATATTAAAATTTGTATACATCTTGTTCGACTTGTGACGAAAAGGGGTGCAACACGAGGACTTCCCAGGGGGTCACCCATCCTAGTACTACTCTCGCCCAAGCACGCTTTACTTCGGAGTTCTGATGGGATCCGGTGCATTAGTGCTGGTATGATCGCACCCGTAAGGGATTGCGTGCTCTAATGTTTTATAGTCGAAACTAGAGGCATTCGCGACTACGTCGACTTCAAACGTTCATAACTTTTGTTCCGTTTGGAGTTACGGAACCCACCACACATGAACGTGATCCTCGTTCAGAGACGAACAAGTTACCGATATGACTAGTCCTATCGGAGCCATTTTCGGCCCAAAATTCCTTCATTTAGTGTGTTTTCGGAGCATTTTAATGTTTTCGGGTAAATTTGGACCCCCTGATGACAGTTATTCGCGACGATTGGATTATGCATTTCAGATTTTTTACATCACGATATCGTTACGTTATTATAAGGATCAATGAATACTGCATAAACACAAAAAAACAAAAAAAAAATACATATTAAAATTTGTATACATCTTGTTCGACTTGTGACGAAAAGGGGTGCAACACGAGGACTTCCCAGGGGGTCACCCATCCTAGTACTACTCTCGCCCAAGCACGCTTTACTTCGGAGTTCTGATGGGATCCGGTGCATTAGTGCTGGTATGATCGCACCCGTAAGGGATTGCGTGCTCTAATGTTTTATAGTCGAAACTAGAGGCATTCGCGACTACGTCGACTTCAAACGTTCATAACTTTTGTTCCGTTTGGAGTTACGGAACCCACCACACATGAACGTGATCCTCGTTCAGAGACGAACAAGTTACCGATATGACTAGTCCTATCGGAGCCATTTTCGGCCCAAAATTCCTTCATTTAGTGTGTTTTCGGAGCATTTTAATGTTTTCGGGTAAATTTGGACCCCCTGATTACAGTTATTCGCGACGATTGGATTATGCATTTCAGATTTTTTACATCACGATATCGTTACGTTATTATAAGGATCAATGAATACTGCATAAACACAAAAAAACAAAAAAAAAATACATATTAAAATTTGTATACATCTTGTTCGACTTGTGACGAAAAGGGGTGCAACACGAGGACTTCCCAGGGGGTCACCCATCCTAGTACTACTCTCGCCCAAGCACGCTTAACTTCGGAGTTCTGATGGGATCCGGTGCATTAGTGCTGGTATGATCGCACCCGTAAGGGATTGCGTGCTCTAATGTTTTATAGTCGAAACTAGAGGCATTCGCGACTACGTCGACTTCAAACGTTCATAACTTTTGTTTCGTTTGGAGTTACGGAACCCACCACACATGAACGTGATCCTCGTTCAGAGACGAACAAGTTACCGATATGACTAGTCCTATCGGAGCCATTTTCGGCCCAAAATTCCTTCATTTAGTGTGTTTTCGGAGCATTTTAATGTTTTCGGGTAAATTTGGACCCCCTGATGACAGTTATTCGCGACGATTGGATTATGCATTTCAGATTTTTTACATCACGATATCGTTACGTTATTATAAGGATCAATGAATACTGCATAAACACAAAAAAACAAAAAAAAAATACATATTAAAATTTGTATACATCTTGTTCGACTTGTGACGAAAAGGGGTGCAACACGAGGACTTCCCAGGGGGTCACCCATCCTAGTACTACTCTCGCCCAAGCACGCTTAACTTCGGAGTTCTGATGGGATCCGGTGCATTAGTGCTGGTATGATCGCACCCGTAAGGGATTGCGTGCTCTAATGTTTTATAGTCGAAACTAGAGGCATTCGCGACTACGTCGACTTCAAACGTTCATAACTTTTGTTCCGTTTGGAGTTACGGAACCCACCACACATGAACGTGATCCTCGTTCAGAGACGAACAAGTTACCGATATGACTAGTCCTATCGGAGCCATTTTCGGCCCAAAATTCCTTCATTTAGTGTGTTTTCGGAGCATTTTAATGTTTTCGGGTAAATTTGGACCCCCTGATGACAGTTATTCGCGACGATTGGATTATGCATTTCAGATTTTTTACATCACGATATCGTTACGTTATTATAAGGATCAATGAATACTGCATAAACACAAAAAAACAAAAAAAAAATACATATTAAAATTTGTATACATCTTGTTCGACTTGTGACGAAAAGGGGTGCAACACGAGGACTTCCCAGGGGGTCACCCATCCTAGTACTACTCTCGCCCAAGCACGCTTAACTTCGGAGTTCTGATGGGATCCGGTGCATTAGTGCTGGTATGATCGCACCCGTAAGGGATTGCGTGCTCTAATGTTTTATAGTCGAAACTAGAGGCATTCGCGACTACGTCGACTTCAAACGTTCATAACTTTTGTTTCGTTTGGAGTTACGGAACCCACCACACATGAACGTGATCCTCGTTCAGAGACGAACAAGTTAACTATATGACTAGTCCTATCGGAGCCATTTTCGGCCCAAAATTCCTTCATTTAGTGTGTTTTCGGAGCATTTTAATGTTTTCGGGTAAATTTGGACCCCCTGATGACAGTTATTCGCGACGATTGGATTATGCATTTCAGATTTTTTACATCACGATATCGTTACGTTATTATAAGGATCAATGAATACTGCATAAACACAAAAAAACAAAAAAAAAATACATATTAAAATTTGTATACATCTTGTTCGACTTGTGACGAAAAGGGGTGCAACACGAGGACTTCCCAGGGGGTCACCCATCCTAGTACTACTCTCGCCCAAGCACGCTTTACTTCGGAGTTCTGATGGGATCCGGTGCATTAGTGCTGGTATGATCGCACCCGTAAGGGATTGCGTGCTCTAATGTTTTATAGTCGAAACTAGAGGCATTCGCGACTACGTCGACTTCAAACGTTCATAACTTTTGTTCCGTTTGGAGTTACGGAACCCACCACACATGAACGTGATCCTCGTTCAGAGACGAACAAGTTACCGATATGACTAGTCCTATCGGAGCCATTTTCGGCCCAAAATTCCTTCATTTAGTGTGTTTTCGGAGCATTTTAATGTTTTCGGGTAAATTTGGACCCCCTGATGACAGTTATTCGCGACGATTGGATTATGCATTTCAGATTTTTTACATCACGATATCGTTACGTTATTATAAGGATCAATGAATACTGCATAAACACAAAAAAACAAAAAAAAAATACATATTAAAATTTGTATACATCTTGTTCGACTTGTGACGAAAAGGGGTGCAACACGAGGACTTCCCAGGGGGTCACCCATCCTAGTACTACTCTCGCCCAAGCACGCTTAACTTCGGAGTTCTGATGGGATCCGGTGCATTAGTGCTGGTATGATCGCACCCGTAAGGGATTGCGTGCTCTAATGTTTTATAGTCGAAACTAGAGGCATTCGCGACTACGTCGACTTCAAACGTTCATAACTTTTGTTTCGTTTGGAGTTACGGAACCCACCACACATGAACGTGATCCTCGTTCAGAGACGAACAAGTTAACTATATGACTAGTCCTATCGGAGCCATTTTCGGCCCAAAATTCCTTCATTTAGTGTGTTTTCGGAGCATTTTAATGTTTTCGGGTAAATTTGGACCCCCTGATTACAGTTATTCGCGACGATTGGATTATGCATTTCAGATTTTTTACATCACGATATCGTTACGTTATTATAAGGATCAATGAATACTGCATAAACACAAAAAAACAAAAAAAAAATACATATTAAAATTTGTATACATCTTGTTCGACTTGTGACGAAAAGGGGTGCAACACGAGGACTTCCCAGGGGGTCACCCATCCTAGTACTACTCTCGCCCAAGCACGCTTAACTTCGGAGTTCTGATGGGATCCGGTGCATTAGTGCTGGTATGATCGCACCCGTAAGGGATTGCGTGCTCTAATGTTTTATAGTCGAAACTAGAGGCATTCGCGACTACGTCGACTTCAAACGTTCATAACTTTTGTTTCGTTTGGAGTTACGGAACCCACCACACATGAACGTGATCCTCGTTCAGAGACGAACAAGTTAACTATATGACTAGTCCTATCGGAGCCATTTTCGGCCCAAAATTCCTTCATTTAGTGTGTTTTCGGAGCATTTTAATGTTTTCGGGTAAATTTGGACCCCCTGATGACAGTTATTCGCGACGATTGGATTATGCATTTCAGATTTTTTACATCACGATATCGTTACGTTATTATAAGGATCAATGAATACTGCATAAACACAAAAAAACAAAAAAAAAATACATATTAAAATTTGTATACATCTTGTTCGACTTGTGACGAAAAGGGGTGCAACACGAGGACTTCCCAGGGGGTCACCCATCCTAGTACTACTCTCGCCCAAGCACGCTTTACTTCGGAGTTCTGATGGGATCCGGTGCATTAGTGCTGGTATGATCGCACCCGTAAGGGATTGCGTGCTCTAATGTTTTATAGTCGAAACTAGAGGCATTCGCGACTACGTCGACTTCAAACGTTCATAACTTTTGTTTCGTTTGGAGTTACGGAACCCACCACACATGAACGTGATCCTCGTTCAGAGACGAACAAGTTAACTATATGACTAGTCCTATCGGAGCCATTTTCGGCCCAAAATTCCTTCATTTAGTGTGTTTTCGGAGCATTTTAATGTTTTCGGGTAAATTTGGACCCCCTGATTACAGTTATTCGCGACGATTGGATTATGCATTTCAGATTTTTTACATCACGATATCGTTACGTTATTATAAGGATCAATGAATACTGCATAAACACAAAAAAACAAAAAAAAAATACATATTAAAATTTGTATACATCTTGTTCGACTTGTGACGAAAAGGGGTGCAACACGAGGACTTCCCAGGGGGTCACCCATCCTAGTACTACTCTCGCCCAAGCACGCTTAACTTCGGAGTTCTGATGGGATCCGGTGCATTAGTGCTGGTATGATCGCACCCGTAAGGGATTGCGTGCTCTAATGTTTTATAGTCGAAACTAGAGGCATTCGCGACTACGTCGACTTCAAACGTTCATAACTTTTGTTTCGTTTGGAGTTACGGAACCCACCACACATGAACGTGATCCTCGTTCAGAGACGAACAAGTTAACTATATGACTAGTCCTATCGGAGCCATTTTCGGCCCAAAATTCCTTCATTTAGTGTGTTTTCGGAGCATTTTAATGTTTTCGGGTAAATTTGGACCCCCTGATTACAGTTATTCGCGACGATTGGATTATGCATTTCAGATTTTTTACATCACGATATCGTTACGTTATTATAAGGATCAATGAATACTGCATAAACACAAAAAAACAAAAAAAAAATACATATTAAAATTTGTATACATCTTGTTCGACTTGTGACGAAAAGGGGTGCAACACGAGGACTTCCCAGGGGGTCACCCATCCTAGTACTACTCTCGCCCAAGCACGCTTTACTTCGGAGTTCTGATGGGATCCGGTGCATTAGTGCTGGTATGATCGCACCCGTAAGGGATTGCGTGCTCTAATGTTTTATAGTCGAAACTAGAGGCATTCGCGACTACGTCGACTTCAAACGTTCATAACTTTTGTTCCGTTTGGAGTTACGGAACCCACCACACATGAACGTGATCCTCGTTCAGAGACGAACAAGTTACCGATATGACTAGTCCTATCGGAGCCATTTTCGGCCCAAAATTCCTTCATTTAGTGTGTTTTCGGAGCATTTTAATGTTTTCGGGTAAATTTGGACCCCCTGATGACAGTTATTCGCGACGATTGGATTATGCATTTCAGATTTTTTACATCACGATATCGTTACGTTATTATAAGGATCAATGAATACTGCATAAACACAAAAAAACAAAAAAAAAATACATATTAAAATTTGTATACATCTTGTTCGACTTGTGACGAAAAGGGGTGCAACACGAGGACTTCCCAGGGGGTCACCCATCCTAGTACTACTCTCGCCCAAGCACGCTTTACTTCGGAGTTCTGATGGGATCCGGTGCATTAGTGCTGGTATGATCGCACCCGTAAGGGATTGCGTGCTCTAATGTTTTATAGTCGAAACTAGAGGCATTCGCGACTACGTCGACTTCAAACGTTCATAACTTTTGTTCCGTTTGGAGTTACGGAACCCACCACACATGAACGTGATCCTCGTTCAGAGACGAACAAGTTACCGATATGACTAGTCCTATCGGAGCCATTTTCGGCCCAAAATTCCTTCATTTAGTGTGTTTTCGGAGCATTTTAATGTTTTCGGGTAAATTTGGACCCCCTGATGACAGTTATTCGCGACGATTGGATTATGCATTTCAGATTTTTTACATCACGATATCGTTACGTTATTATAAGGATCAATGAATACTGCATAAACACAAAAAAACAAAAAAAAAATACATATTAAAATTTGTATACATCTTGTTCGACTTGTGACGAAAAGGGGTGCAACACGAGGACTTCCCAGGGGGTCACCCATCCTAGTACTACTCTCGCCCAAGCACGCTTTACTTCGGAGTTCTGATGGGATCCGGTGCATTAGTGCTGGTATGATCGCACCCGTAAGGGATTGCGTGCTCTAATGTTTTATAGTCGAAACTAGAGGCATTCGCGACTACGTCGACTTCAAACGTTCATAACTTTTGTTCCGTTTGGAGTTACGGAACCCACCACACATGAACGTGATCCTCGTTCAGAGACGAACAAGTTACCGATATGACTAGTCCTATCGGAGCCATTTTCGGCCCAAAATTCCTTCATTTAGTGTGTTTTCGGAGCATTTTAATGTTTTCGGGTAAATTTGGACCCCCTGATGACAGTTATTCGCGACGATTGGATTATGCATTTCAGATTTTTTACATCACGATATCGTTACGTTATTATAAGGATCAATGAATACTGCATAAACACAAAAAAACAAAAAAAAAATACATATTAAAATTTGTATACATCTTGTTCGACTTGTGACGAAAAGGGGTGCAACACGAGGACTTCCCAGGGGGTCACCCATCCTAGTACTACTCTCGCCCAAGCACGCTTAACTTCGGAGTTCTGATGGGATCCGGTGCATTAGTGCTGGTATGATCGCACCCGTAAGGGATTGCGTGCTCTAATGTTTTATAGTCGAAACTAGAGGCATTCGCGACTACGTCGACTTCAAACGTTCATAACTTTTGTTTCGTTTGGAGTTACGGAACCCACCACACATGAACGTGATCCTCGTTCAGAGACGAACAAGTTAACTATATGACTAGTCCTATCGGAGCCATTTTCGGCCCAAAATTCCTTCATTTAGTGTGTTTTCGGAGCATTTTAATGTTTTCGGGTAAATTTGGACCCCCTGATGACAGTTATTCGCGACGATTGGATTATGCATTTCAGATTTTTTACATCACGATATCGTTACGTTATTATAAGGATCAATGAATACTGCATAAACACAAAAAAACAAAAAAAAAATACATATTAAAATTTGTATACATCTTGTTCGACTTGTGACGAAAAGGGGTGCAACACGAGGACTTCCCAGGGGGTCACCCATCCTAGTACTACTCTCGCCCAAGCACGCTTTACTTCGGAGTTCTGATGGGATCCGGTGCATTAGTGCTGGTATGATCGCACCCGTAAGGGATTGCGTGCTCTAATGTTTTATAGTCGAAACTAGAGGCATTCGCGACTACGTCGACTTCAAACGTTCATAACTTTTGTTCCGTTTGGAGTTACGGAACCCACCACACATGAACGTGATCCTCGTTCAGAGACGAACAAGTTACCGATATGACTAGTCCTATCGGAGCCATTTTCGGCCCAAAATTCCTTCATTTAGTGTGTTTTCGGAGCATTTTAATGTTTTCGGGTAAATTTGGACCCCCTGATGACAGTTATTCGCGACGATTGGATTATGCATTTCAGATTTTTTACATCACGATATCGTTACGTTATTATAAGGATCAATGAATACTGCATAAACACAAAAAAACAAAAAAAAAATACATATTAAAATTTGTATACATCTTGTTCGACTTGTGACGAAAAGGGGTGCAACACGAGGACTTCCCAGGGGGTCACCCATCCTAGTACTACTCTCGCCCAAGCACGCTTTACTTCGGAGTTCTGATGGGATCCGGTGCATTAGTGCTGGTATGATCGCACCCGTAAGGGATTGCGTGCTCTAATGTTTTATAGTCGAAACTAGAGGCATTCGCGACTACGTCGACTTCAAACGTTCATAACTTTTGTTCCGTTTGGAGTTACGGAACCCACCACACATGAACGTGATCCTCGTTCAGAGACGAACAAGTTACCGATATGACTAGTCCTATCGGAGCCATTTTCGGCCCAAAATTCCTTCATTTAGTGTGTTTTCGGAGCATTTTAATGTTTTCGGGTAAATTTGGACCCCCTGATTACAGTTATTCGCGACGATTGGATTATGCATTTCAGATTTTTTACATCACGATATCGTTACGTTATTATAAGGATCAATGAATACTGCATAAACACAAAAAAACAAAAAAAAAATACATATTAAAATTTGTATACATCTTGTTCGACTTGTGACGAAAAGGGGTGCAACACGAGGACTTCCCAGGGGGTCACCCATCCTAGTACTACTCTCGCCCAAGCACGCTTAACTTCGGAGTTCTGATGGGATCCGGTGCATTAGTGCTGGTATGATCGCACCCGTAAGGGATTGCGTGCTCTAATGTTTTATAGTCGAAACTAGAGGCATTCGCGACTACGTCGACTTCAAACGTTCATAACTTTTGTTTCGTTTGGAGTTACGGAACCCACCACACATGAACGTGATCCTCGTTCAGAGACGAACAAGTTAACTATATGACTAGTCCTATCGGAGCCATTTTCGGCCCAAAATTCCTTCATTTAGTGTGTTTTCGGAGCATTTTAATGTTTTCGGGTAAATTTGGACCCCCTGATTACAGTTATTCGCGACGATTGGATTATGCATTTCAGATTTTTTACATCACGATATCGTTACGTTATTATAAGGATCAATGAATACTGCATAAACACAAAAAAACAAAAAAAAAATACATATTAAAATTTGTATACATCTTGTTCGACTTGTGACGAAAAGGGGTGCAACACGAGGACTTCCCAGGGGGTCACCCATCCTAGTACTACTCTCGCCCAAGCACGCTTTACTTCGGAGTTCTGATGGGATCCGGTGCATTAGTGCTGGTATGATCGCACCCGTAAGGGATTGCGTGCTCTAATGTTTTATAGTCGAAACTAGAGGCATTCGCGACTACGTCGACTTCAAACGTTCATAACTTTTGTTCCGTTTGGAGTTACGGAACCCACCACACATGAACGTGATCCTCGTTCAGAGACGAACAAGTTACCGATATGACTAGTCCTATCGGAGCCATTTTCGGCCCAAAATTCCTTCATTTAGTGTGTTTTCGGAGCATTTTAATGTTTTCGGGTAAATTTGGACCCCCTGATTACAGTTATTCGCGACGATTGGATTATGCATTTCAGATTTTTTACATCACGATATCGTTACGTTATTATAAGGATCAATGAATACTGCATAAACACAAAAAAACAAAAAAAAAATACATATTAAAATTTGTATACATCTTGTTCGACTTGTGACGAAAAGGGGTGCAACACGAGGACTTCCCAGGGGGTCACCCATCCTAGTACTACTCTCGCCCAAGCACGCTTAACTTCGGAGTTCTGATGGGATCCGGTGCATTAGTGCTGGTATGATCGCACCCGTAAGGGATTGCGTGCTCTAATGTTTTATAGTCGAAACTAGAGGCATTCGCGACTACGTCGACTTCAAACGTTCATAACTTTTGTTTCGTTTGGAGTTACGGAACCCACCACACATGAACGTGATCCTCGTTCAGAGACGAACAAGTTAACTATATGACTAGTCCTATCGGAGCCATTTTCGGCCCAAAATTCCTTCATTTAGTGTGTTTTCGGAGCATTTTAATGTTTTCGGGTAAATTTGGACCCCCTGATTACAGTTATTCGCGACGATTGGATTATGCATTTCAGATTTTTTACATCACGATATCGTTACGTTATTATAAGGATCAATGAATACTGCATAAACACAAAAAAACAAAAAAAAAATACATATTAAAATTTGTATACATCTTGTTCGACTTGTGACGAAAAGGGGTGCAACACGAGGACTTCCCAGGGGGTCACCCATCCTAGTACTACTCTCGCCCAAGCACGCTTAACTTCGGAGTTCTGATGGGATCCGGTGCATTAGTGCTGGTATGATCGCACCCGTAAGGGATTGCGTGCTCTAATGTTTTATAGTCGAAACTAGAGGCATTCGCGACTACGTCGACTTCAAACGTTCATAACTTTTGTTTCGTTTGGAGTTACGGAACCCACCACACATGAACGTGATCCTCGTTCAGAGACGAACAAGTTAACTATATGACTAGTCCTATCGGAGCCATTTTCGGCCCAAAATTCCTTCATTTAGTGTGTTTTCGGAGCATTTTAATGTTTTCGGGTAAATTTGGACCCCCTGATGACAGTTATTCGCGACGATTGGATTATGCATTTCAGATTTTTTACATCACGATATCGTTACGTTATTATAAGGATCAATGAATACTGCATAAACACAAAAAAACAAAAAAAAAATACATATTAAAATTTGTATACATCTTGTTCGACTTGTGACGAAAAGGGGTGCAACACGAGGACTTCCCAGGGGGTCACCCATCCTAGTACTACTCTCGCCCAAGCACGCTTTACTTCGGAGTTCTGATGGGATCCGGTGCATTAGTGCTGGTATGATCGCACCCGTAAGGGATTGCGTGCTCTAATGTTTTATAGTCGAAACTAGAGGCATTCGCGACTACGTCGACTTCAAACGTTCATAACTTTTGTTCCGTTTGGAGTTACGGAACCCACCACACATGAACGTGATCCTCGTTCAGAGACGAACAAGTTACCGATATGACTAGTCCTATCGGAGCCATTTTCGGCCCAAAATTCCTTCATTTAGTGTGTTTTCGGAGCATTTTAATGTTTTCGGGTAAATTTGGACCCCCTGATGACAGTTATTCGCGACGATTGGATTATGCATTTCAGATTTTTTACATCACGATATCGTTACGTTATTATAAGGATCAATGAATACTGCATAAACACAAAAAAACAAAAAAAAAATACATATTAAAATTTGTATACATCTTGTTCGACTTGTGACGAAAAGGGGTGCAACACGAGGACTTCCCAGGGGGTCACCCATCCTAGTACTACTCTCGCCCAAGCACGCTTTACTTCGGAGTTCTGATGGGATCCGGTGCATTAGTGCTGGTATGATCGCACCCGTAAGGGATTGCGTGCTCTAATGTTTTATAGTCGAAACTAGAGGCATTCGCGACTACGTCGACTTCAAACGTTCATAACTTTTGTTCCGTTTGGAGTTACGGAACCCACCACACATGAACGTGATCCTCGTTCAGAGACGAACAAGTTACCGATATGACTAGTCCTATCGGAGCCATTTTCGGCCCAAAATTCCTTCATTTAGTGTGTTTTCGGAGCATTTTAATGTTTTCGGGTAAATTTGGACCCCCTGATTACAGTTATTCGCGACGATTGGATTATGCATTTCAGATTTTTTACATCACGATATCGTTACGTTATTATAAGGATCAATGAATACTGCATAAACACAAAAAAACAAAAAAAAAATACATATTAAAATTTGTATACATCTTGTTCGACTTGTGACGAAAAGGGGTGCAACACGAGGACTTCCCAGGGGGTCACCCATCCTAGTACTACTCTCGCCCAAGCACGCTTAACTTCGGAGTTCTGATGGGATCCGGTGCATTAGTGCTGGTATGATCGCACCCGTAAGGGATTGCGTGCTCTAATGTTTTATAGTCGAAACTAGAGGCATTCGCGACTACGTCGACTTCAAACGTTCATAACTTTTGTTTCGTTTGGAGTTACGGAACCCACCACACATGAACGTGATCCTCGTTCAGAGACGAACAAGTTAACTATATGACTAGTCCTATCGGAGCCATTTTCGGCCCAAAATTCCTTCATTTAGTGTGTTTTCGGAGCATTTTAATGTTTTCGGGTAAATTTGGACCCCCTGATTACAGTTATTCGCGACGATTGGATTATGCATTTCAGATTTTTTACATCACGATATCGTTACGTTATTATAAGGATCAATGAATACTGCATAAACACAAAAAAACAAAAAAAAAATACATATTAAAATTTGTATACATCTTGTTCGACTTGTGACGAAAAGGGGTGCAACACGAGGACTTCCCAGGGGGTCACCCATCCTAGTACTACTCTCGCCCAAGCACGCTTTACTTCGGAGTTCTGATGGGATCCGGTGCATTAGTGCTGGTATGATCGCACCCGTAAGGGATTGCGTGCTCTAATGTTTTATAGTCGAAACTAGAGGCATTCGCGACTACGTCGACTTCAAACGTTCATAACTTTTGTTCCGTTTGGAGTTACGGAACCCACCACACATGAACGTGATCCTCGTTCAGAGACGAACAAGTTACCGATATGACTAGTCCTATCGGAGCCATTTTCGGCCCAAAATTCCTTCATTTAGTGTGTTTTCGGAGCATTTTAATGTTTTCGGGTAAATTTGGACCCCCTGATTACAGTTATTCGCGACGATTGGATTATGCATTTCAGATTTTTTACATCACGATATCGTTACGTTATTATAAGGATCAATGAATACTGCATAAACACAAAAAAACAAAAAAAAAATACATATTAAAATTTGTATACATCTTGTTCGACTTGTGACGAAAAGGGGTGCAACACGAGGACTTCCCAGGGGGTCACCCATCCTAGTACTACTCTCGCCCAAGCACGCTTAACTTCGGAGTTCTGATGGGATCCGGTGCATTAGTGCTGGTATGATCGCACCCGTAAGGGATTGCGTGCTCTAATGTTTTATAGTCGAAACTAGAGGCATTCGCGACTACGTCGACTTCAAACGTTCATAACTTTTGTTTCGTTTGGAGTTACGGAACCCACCACACATGAACGTGATCCTCGTTCAGAGAAGAACAAGTTAACTATATGACTAGTCCTATCGGAGCCATTTTCGGCCCAAAATTCCTTCATTTAGTGTGTTTTCGGAGCATTTTAATGTTTTCGGGTAAATTTGGACCCCCTGATTACAGTTATTCGCGACGATTGGATTATGCATTTCAGATTTTTTACATCACGATATCGTTACGTTATTATAAGGATCAATGAATACTGCATAAACACAAAAAAACAAAAAAAAAATACATATTAAAATTTGTATACATCTTGTTCGACTTGTGACGAAAAGGGGTGCAACACGAGGACTTCCCAGGGGGTCACCCATCCTAGTACTACTCTCGCCCAAGCACGCTTTACTTCGGAGTTCTGATGGGATCCGGTGCATTAGTGCTGGTATGATCGCACCCGTAAGGGATTGCGTGCTCTAATGTTTTATAGTCGAAACTAGAGGCATTCGCGACTACGTCGACTTCAAACGTTCATAACTTTTGTTCCGTTTGGAGTTACGGAACCCACCACACATGAACGTGATCCTCGTTCAGAGACGAACAAGTTACCGATATGACTAGTCCTATCGGAGCCATTTTCGGCCCAAAATTCCTTCATTTAGTGTGTTTTCGGAGCATTTTAATGTTTTCGGGTAAATTTGGACCCCCTGATGACAGTTATTCGCGACGATTGGATTATGCATTTCAGATTTTTTACATCACGATATCGTTACGTTATTATAAGGATCAATGAATACTGCATAAACACAAAAAAACAAAAAAAAAATACATATTAAAATTTGTATACATCTTGTTCGACTTGTGACGAAAAGGGGTGCAACACGAGGACTTCCCAGGGGGTCACCCATCCTAGTACTACTCTCGCCCAAGCACGCTTTACTTCGGAGTTCTGATGGGATCCGGTGCATTAGTGCTGGTATGATCGCACCCGTAAGGGATTGCGTGCTCTAATGTTTTATAGTCGAAACTAGAGGCATTCGCGACTACGTCGACTTCAAACGTTCATAACTTTTGTTCCGTTTGGAGTTACGGAACCCACCACACATGAACGTGATCCTCGTTCAGAGACGAACAAGTTACCGATATGACTAGTCCTATCGGAGCCATTTTCGGCCCAAAATTCCTTCATTTAGTGTGTTTTCGGAGCATTTTAATGTTTTCGGGTAAATTTGGACCCCCTGATTACAGTTATTCGCGACGATTGGATTATGCATTTCAGATTTTTTACATCACGATATCGTTACGTTATTATAAGGATCAATGAATACTGCATAAACACAAAAAAACAAAAAAAAAATACATATTAAAATTTGTATACATCTTGTTCGACTTGTGACGAAAAGGGGTGCAACACGAGGACTTCCCAGGGGGTCACCCATCCTAGTACTACTCTCGCCCAAGCACGCTTAACTTCGGAGTTCTGATGGGATCCGGTGCATTAGTGCTGGTATGATCGCACCCGTAAGGGATTGCGTGCTCTAATGTTTTATAGTCGAAACTAGAGGCATTCGCGACTACGTCGACTTCAAACGTTCATAACTTTTGTTTCGTTTGGAGTTACGGAACCCACCACACATGAACGTGATCCTCGTTCAGAGACGAACAAGTTAACTATATGACTAGTCCTATCGGAGCCATTTTCGGCCCAAAATTCCTTCATTTAGTGTGTTTTCGGAGCATTTTAATGTTTTCGGGTAAATTTGGACCCCCTGATTACAGTTATTCGCGACGATTGGATTATGCATTTCAGATTTTTTACATCACGATATCGTTACGTTATTATAAGGATCAATGAATACTGCATAAACACAAAAAAACAAAAAAAAAATACATATTAAAATTTGTATACATCTTGTTCGACTTGTGACGAAAAGGGGTGCAACACGAGGACTTCCCAGGGGGTCACCCATCCTAGTACTACTCTCGCCCAAGCACGCTTAACTTCGGAGTTCTGATGGGATCCGGTGCATTAGTGCTGGTATGATCGCACCCGTAAGGGATTGCGTGCTCTAATGTTTTATAGTCGAAACTAGAGGCATTCGCGACTACGTCGACTTCAAACGTTCATAACTTTTGTTTCGTTTGGAGTTACGGAACCCACCACACATGAACGTGATCCTCGTTCAGAGACGAACAAGTTAACTATATGACTAGTCCTATCGGAGCCATTTTCGGCCCAAAATTCCTTCATTTAGTGTGTTTTCGGAGCATTTTAATGTTTTCGGGTAAATTTGGACCCCCTGATGACAGTTATTCGCGACGATTGGATTATGCATTTCAGATTTTTTACATCACGATATCGTTACGTTATTATAAGGATCAATGAATACTGCATAAACACAAAAAAACAAAAAAAAAATACATATTAAAATTTGTATACATCTTGTTCGACTTGTGACGAAAAGGGGTGCAACACGAGGACTTCCCAGGGGGTCACCCATCCTAGTACTACTCTCGCCCAAGCACGCTTAACTTCGGAGTTCTGATGGGATCCGGTGCATTAGTGCTGGTATGATCGCACCCGTAAGGGATTGCGTGCTCTAATGTTTTATAGTCGAAACTAGAGGCATTCGCGACTACGTCGACTTCAAACGTTCATAACTTTTGTTTCGTTTGGAGTTACGGAACCCACCACACATGAACGTGATCCTCGTTCAGAGACGAACAAGTTAACTATATGACTAGTCCTATCGGAGCCATTTTCGGCCCAAAATTCCTTCATTTAGTGTGTTTTCGGAGCATTTTAATGTTTTCGGGTAAATTTGGACCCCCTGATTACAGTTATTCGCGACGATTGGATTATGCATTTCAGATTTTTTACATCACGATATCGTTACGTTATTATAAGGATCAATGAATACTGCATAAACACAAAAAAACAAAAAAAAAATACATATTAAAATTTGTATACATCTTGTTCGACTTGTGACGAAAAGGGGTGCAACACGAGGACTTCCCAGGGGGTCACCCATCCTAGTACTACTCTCGCCCAAGCACGCTTAACTTCGGAGTTCTGATGGGATCCGGTGCATTAGTGCTGGTATGATCGCACCCGTAAGGGATTGCGTGCTCTAATGTTTTATAGTCGAAACTAGAGGCATTCGCGACTACGTCGACTTCAAACGTTCATAACTTTTGTTTCGTTTGGAGTTACGGAACCCACCACACATGAACGTGATCCTCGTTCAGAGACGAACAAGTTAACTATATGACTATTCCTATCGGAGCCATTTTCGGCCCAAAATTCCTTCATTTAGTGTGTTTTCGGAGCATTTTAATGTTTTCGGGTAAATTTGGACCCCCTGATGACAGTTATTCGCGACGATTGGATTATGCATTTCAGATTTTTTACATCACGATATCGTTACGTTATTATAAGGATCAATGAATACTGCATAAACACAAAAAAACAAAAAAAAAATACATATTAAAATTTGTATACATCTTGTTCGACTTGTGACGAAAAGGGGTGCAACACGAGGACTTCCCAGGGGGTCACCCATCCTAGTACTACTCTCGCCCAAGCACGCTTTACTTCGGAGTTCTGATGGGATCCGGTGCATTAGTGCTGGTATGATCGCACCCGTAAGGGATTGCGTGCTCTAATGTTTTATAGTCGAAACTAGAGGCATTCGCGACTACGTCGACTTCAAACGTTCATAACTTTTGTTCCGTTTGGAGTTACGGAACCCACCACACATGAACGTGATCCTCGTTCAGAGACGAACAAGTTACCGATATGACTAGTCCTATCGGAGCCATTTTCGGCCCAAAATTCCTTCATTTAGTGTGTTTTCGGAGCATTTTAATGTTTTCGGGTAAATTTGGACCCCCTGATGACAGTTATTCGCGACGATTGGATTATGCATTTCAGATTTTTTACATCACGATATCGTTACGTTATTATAAGGATCAATGAATACTGCATAAACACAAAAAAACAAAAAAAAAATACATATTAAAATTTGTATACATCTTGTTCGACTTGTGACGAAAAGGGGTGCAACACGAGGACTTCCCAGGGGGTCACCCATCCTAGTACTACTCTCGCCCAAGCACGCTTTACTTCGGAGTTCTGATGGGATCCGGTGCATTAGTGCTGGTATGATCGCACCCGTAAGGGATTGCGTGCTCTAATGTTTTATAGTCGAAACTAGAGGCATTCGCGACTACGTCGACTTCAAACGTTCATAACTTTTGTTCCGTTTGGAGTTACGGAACCCACCACACATGAACGTGATCCTCGTTCAGAGACGAACAAGTTAACTATATGACTAGTCCTATCGGAGCCATTTTCGGCCCAAAATTCCTTCATTTAGTGTGTTTTCGGAGCATTTTAATGTTTTCGGGTAAATTTGGACCCCCTGATGACAGTTATTCGCGACGATTGGATTATGCATTTCAGATTTTTTACATCACGATATCGTTACGTTATTATAAGGATCAATGAATACTGCATAAACACAAAAAAACAAAAAAAAAATACATATTAAAATTTGTATACATCTTGTTCGACTTGTGACGAAAAGGGGTGCAACACGAGGACTTCCCAGGGGGTCACCCATCCTAGTACTACTCTCGCCCAAGCACGCTTTACTTCGGAGTTCTGATGGGATCCGGTGCATTAGTGCTGGTATGATCGCACCCGTAAGGGATTGCGTGCTCTAATGTTTTATAGTCGAAACTAGAGGCATTCGCGACTACGTCGACTTCAAACGTTCATAACTTTTGTTCCGTTTGGAGTTACGGAACCCACCACACATGAACGTGATCCTCGTTCAGAGACGAACAAGTTACCGATATGACTAGTCCTATCGGAGCCATTTTCGGCCCAAAATTCCTTCATTTAGTGTGTTTTCGGAGCATTTTAATGTTTTCGGGTAAATTTGGACCCCCTGATGACAGTTATTCGCGACGATTGGATTATGCATTTCAGATTTTTTACATCACGATATCGTTACGTTATTATAAGGATCAATGAATACTGCATAAACACAAAAAAACAAAAAAAAAATACATATTAAAATTTGTATACATCTTGTTCGACTTGTGACGAAAAGGGGTGCAACACGAGGACTTCCCAGGGGGTCACCCATCCTAGTACTACTCTCGCCCAAGCACGCTTAACTTCGGAGTTCTGATGGGATCCGGTGCATTAGTGCTGGTATGATCGCACCCGTAAGGGATTGCGTGCTCTAATGTTTTATAGTCGAAACTAGAGGCATTCGCGACTACGTCGACTTCAAACGTTCATAACTTTTGTTTCGTTTGGAGTTACGGAACCCACCACACATGAACGTGATCCTCGTTCAGAGACGAACAAGTTAACTATATGACTAGTCCTATCGGAGCCATTTTCGGCCCAAAATTCCTTCATTTAGTGTGTTTTCGGAGCATTTTAATGTTTTCGGGTAAATTTGGACCCCCTGATGACAGTTATTCGCGACGATTGGATTATGCATTTCAGATTTTTTACATCACGATATCGTTACGTTATTATAAGGATCAATGAATACTGCATAAACACAAAAAAACAAAAAAAAAATACATATTAAAATTTGTATACATCTTGTTCGACTTGTGACGAAAAGGGGTGCAACACGAGGACTTCCCAGGGGGTCACCCATCCTAGTACTACTCTCGCCCAAGCACGCTTAACTTCGGAGTTCTGATGGGATCCGGTGCATTAGTGCTGGTATGATCGCACCCGTAAGGGATTGCGTGCTCTAATGTTTTATAGTCGAAACTAGAGGCATTCGCGACTACGTCGACTTCAAACGTTCATAACTTTTGTTTCGTTTGGAGTTACGGAACCCACCACACATGAACGTGATCCTCGTTCAGAGACGAACAAGTTAACTATATGACTAGTCCTATCGGAGCCATTTTCGGCCCAAAATTCCTTCATTTAGTGTGTTTTCGGAGCATTTTAATGTTTTCGGGTAAATTTGGACCCCCTGATGACAGTTATTCGCGACGATTGGATTATGCATTTCAGATTTTTTACATCACGATATCGTTACGTTATTATAAGGATCAATGAATACTGCATAAACACAAAAAAACAAAAAAAAAATACATATTAAAATTTGTATACATCTTGTTCGACTTGTGACGAAAAGGGGTGCAACACGAGGACTTCCCAGGGGGTCACCCATCCTAGTACTACTCTCGCCCAAGCACGATTTACTTCGGAGTTCTGATGGGATCCGGTGCATTAGTGCTGGTATGATCGCACCCGTAAGGGATTGCGTGCTCTAATGTTTTATAGTCGAAACTAGAGGCATTCGCGACTACGTCGACTTCAAACGTTCATAACTTTTGTTCCGTTTGGAGTTACGGAACCCACCACACATGAACGTGATCCTCGTTCAGAGACGAACAAGTTACCGATATGACTAGTCCTATCGGAGCCATTTTCGGCCCAAAATTCCTTCATTTAGTGTGTTTTCGGAGCATTTTAATGTTTTCGGGTAAATTTGGACCCCCTGATGACAGTTATTCGCGACGATTGGATTATGCATTTCAGATTTTTTACATCACGATATCGTTACGTTATTATAAGGATCAATGAATACTGCATAAACACAAAAAAACAAAAAAAAAATACATATTAAAATTTGTATACATCTTGTTCGACTTGTGACGAAAAGGGGTGCAACACGAGGACTTCCCAGGGGGTCACCCATCCTAGTACTACTCTCGCCCAAGCACGCTTAACTTCGGAGTTCTGATGGGATCCGGTGCATTAGTGCTGGTATGATCGCACCCGTAAGGGATTGCGTGCTCTAATGTTTTATAGTCGAAACTAGAGGCATTCGCGACTACGTCGACTTCAAACGTTCATAACTTTTGTTTCGTTTGGAGTTACGGAACCCACCACACATGAACGTGATCCTCGTTCAGAGACGAACAAGTTAACTATATGACTAGTCCTATCGGAGCCATTTTCGGCCCAAAATTCCTTCATTTAGTGTGTTTTCGGAGCATTTTAATGTTTTCGGGTAAATTTGGACCCCCTGATGACAGTTATTCGCGACGATTGGATTATGCATTTCAGATTTTTTACATCACGATATCGTTACGTTATTATAAGGATCAATGAATACTGCATAAACACAAAAAAACAAAAAAAAAATACATATTAAAATTTGTATACATCTTGTTCGACTTGTGACGAAAAGGGGTGCAACACGAGGACTTCCCAGGGGGTCACCCATCCTAGTACTACTCTCGCCCAAGCACGATTTACTTCGGAGTTCTGATGGGATCCGGTGCATTAGTGCTGGTATGATCGCACCCGTAAGGGATTGCGTGCTCTAATGTTTTATAGTCGAAACTAGAGGCATTCGCGACTACGTCGACTTCAAACGTTCATAACTTTTGTTCCGTTTGGAGTTACGGAACCCACCACACATGAACGTGATCCTCGTTCAGAGACGAACAAGTTACCGATATGACTAGTCCTATCGGAGCCATTTTCGGCCCAAAATTCCTTCATTTAGTGTGTTTTCGGAGCATTTTAATGTTTTCGGGTAAATTTGGACCCCCTGATTACAGTTATTCGCGACGATTGGATTATGCATTTCAGATTTTTTACATCACGATATCGTTACGTTATTATAAGGATCAATGAATACTGCATAAACACAAAAAAACAAAAAAAAAATACATATTAAAATTTGTATACATCTTGTTCGACTTGTGACGAAAAGGGGTGCAACACGAGGACTTCCCAGGGGGTCACCCATCCTAGTACTACTCTCGCCCAAGCACGCTTAACTTCGGAGTTCTGATGGGATCCGGTGCATTAGTGCTGGTATGATCGCACCCGTAAGGGATTGCGTGCTCTAATGTTTTATAGTCGAAACTAGAGGCATTCGCGACTACGTCGACTTCAAACGTTCATAACTTTTGTTTCGTTTGGAGTTACGGAACCCACCACACATGAACGTGATCCTCGTTCAGAGACGAACAAGTTAACTATATGACTAGTCCTATCGGAGCCATTTTCGGCCCAAAATTCCTTCATTTAGTGTGTTTTCGGAGCATTTTAATGTTTTCGGGTAAATTTGGACCCCCTGATGACAGTTATTCGCGACGATTGGATTATGCATTTCAGATTTTTTACATCACGATATCGTTACGTTATTATAAGGATCAATGAATACTGCATAAACACAAAAAAACAAAAAAAAAATACATATTAAAATTTGTATACATCTTGTTCGACTTGTGACGAAAAGGGGTGCAACACGAGGACTTCCCAGGGGGTCACCCATCCTAGTACTACTCTCGCCCAAGCACGCTTAACTTCGGAGTTCTGATGGGATCCGGTGCATTAGTGCTGGTATGATCGCACCCGTAAGGGATTGCGTGCTCTAATGTTTTATAGTCGAAACTAGAGGCATTCGCGACTACGTCGACTTCAAACGTTCATAACTTTTGTTTCGTTTGGAGTTACGGAACCCACCACACATGAACGTGATCCTCGTTCAGAGACGAACAAGTTAACTATATGACTAGTCCTATCGGAGCCATTTTCGGCCCAAAATTCCTTCATTTAGTGTGTTTTCGGAGCATTTTAATGTTTTCGGGTAAATTTGGACCCCCTGATGACAGTTATTCGCGACGATTGGATTATGCATTTCAGATTTTTTACATCACGATATCGTTACGTTATTATAAGGATCAATGAATACTGCATAAACACAAAAAAACAAAAAAAAAATACATATTAAAATTTGTATACATCTTGTTCGACTTGTGACGAAAAGGGGTGCAACACGAGGACTTCCCAGGGGGTCACCCATACTAGTACTACTCTCGCCCAAGCACGATTTACTTCGGAGTTCTGATGGGATCCGGTGCATTAGTGCTGGTATGATCGCACCCGTAAGGGATTGCGTGCTCTAATGTTTTATAGTCGAAACTAGAGGCATTCGCGACTACGTCGACTTCAAACGTTCATAACTTTTGTTCCGTTTGGAGTTACGGAACCCACCACACATGAACGTGATCCTCGTTCAGAGACGAACAAGTTACCGATATGACTAGTCCTATCGGAGCCATTTTCGGCCCAAAATTCCTTCATTTAGTGTGTTTTCGGAGCATTTTAATGTTTTCGGGTAAATTTGGACCCCCTGATGACAGTTATTCGCGACGATTGGATTATGCATTTCAGATTTTTTACATCACGATATCGTTACGTTATTATAAGGATCAATGAATACTGCATAAACACAAAAAAAAAAAAAAAAAATACATATTAAAATTTGTATACATCTTGTTCGACTTGTGACGAAAAGGGGTGCAACACGAGGACTTCCCAGGGGGTCACCCATCCTAGTACTACTCTCGCCCAAGCACGCTTAACTTCGGAGTTCTGATGGGATCCGGTGCATTAGTGCTGGTATGATCGCACCCGTAAGGGATTGCGTGCTCTAATGTTTTATAGTCGAAACTAGAGGCATTCGCGACTACGTCGACTTCAAACGTTCATAACTTTTGTTTCGTTTGGAGTTACGGAACCCACCACACATGAACGTGATCCTCGTTCAGAGACGAACAAGTTACCGATATGACTAGTCCTATCGGAGCCATTTTCGGCCCAAAATTCCTTCATTTAGTGTGTTTTCGGAGCATTTTAATGTTTTCGGGTAAATTTGGACCCCCTGATGACAGTTATTCGCGACGATTGGATTATGCATTTCAGATTTTTTACATCACGATATCGTTACGTTATTATAAGGATCAATGAATACTGCATAAACACAAAAAAACAAAAAAAAAATACATATTAAAATTTGTATACATCTTGTTCGACTTGTGACGAAAAGGGGTGCAACACGAGGACTTCCCAGGGGGTCACCCATACTAGTACTACTCTCGCCCAAGCACGATTTACTTCGGAGTTCTGATGGGATCCGGTGCATTAGTGCTGGTATGATCGCACCCGTAAGGGATTGCGTGCTCTAATGTTTTATAGTCGAAACTAGAGGCATTCGCGACTACGTCGACTTCAAACGTTCATAACTTTTGTTCCGTTTGGAGTTACGGAACCCACCACACATGAACGTGATCCTCGTTCAGAGACGAACAAGTTACCGATATGACTAGTCCTATCGGAGCCATTTTCGGCCCAAAATTCCTTCATTTAGTGTGTTTTCGGAGCATTTTAATGTTTTCGGGTAAATTTGGACCCCCTGATGACAGTTATTCGCGACGATTGGATTATGCATTTCAGATTTTTTACATCACGATATCGTTACGTTATTATAAGGATCAATGAATACTGCATAAACACAAAAAAACAAAAAAAAAATACATATTAAAATTTGTATACATCTTGTTCGACTTGTGACGAAAAGGGGTGCAACACGAGGACTTCCCAGGGGGTCACCCATACTAGTACTACTCTCGCCCAAGCACGATTTACTTCGGAGTTCTGATGGGATCCGGTGCATTAGTGCTGGTATGATCGCACCCGTAAGGGATTGCGTGCTCTAATGTTTTATAGTCGAAACTAGAGGCATTCGCGACTACGTCGACTTCAAACGTTCATAACTTTTGTTCCGTTTGGAGTTACGGAACCCACCACACATGAACGTGATCCTCGTTCAGAGACGAACAAGTTACCGATATGACTAGTCCTATCGGAGCCATTTTCGGCCCAAAATTCCTTCATTTAGTGTGTTTTCGGAGCATTTTAATGTTTTCGGGTAAATTTGGACCCCCTGATGACAGTTATTCGCGACGATTGGATTATGCATTTCAGATTTTTTACATCACGATATCGTTACGTTATTATAAGGATCAATGAATACTGCATAAACACAAAAAAAAAAAAAAAAAATACATATTAAAATTTGTATACATCTTGTTCGACTTGTGACGAAAAGGGGTGCAACACGAGGACTTCCCAGGGGGTCACCCATCCTAGTACTACTCTCGCCCAAGCACGCTTAACTTCGGAGTTCTGATGGGATCCGGTGCATTAGTGCTGGTATGATCGCACCCGTAAGGGATTGCGTGCTCTAATGTTTTATAGTCGAAACTAGAGGCATTCGCGACTACGTCGACTTCAAACGTTCATAACTTTTGTTTCGTTTGGAGTTACGGAACCCACCACACATGAACGTGATCCTCGTTCAGAGACGAACAAGTTACCGATATGACTAGTCCTATCGGAGCCATTTTCGGCCCAAAATTCCTTCATTTAGTGTGTTTTCGGAGCATTTTAATGTTTTCGGGTAAATTTGGACCCCCTGATGACAGTTATTCGCGACGATTGGATTATGCATTTCAGATTTTTTACATCACGATATCGTTACGTTATTATAAGGATCAATGAATACTGCATAAACACAAAAAAACAAAAAAAAAATACATATTAAAATTTGTATACATCTTGTTCGACTTGTGACGAAAAGGGGTGCAACACGAGGACTTCCCAGGGGGTCACCCATACTAGTACTACTCTCGCCCAAGCACGATTTACTTCGGAGTTCTGATGGGATCCGGTGCATTAGTGCTGGTATGATCGCACCCGTAAGGGATTGCGTGCTCTAATGTTTTATAGTCGAAACTAGAGGCATTCGCGACTACGTCGACTTCAAACGTTCATAACTTTTGTTCCGTTTGGAGTTACGGAACCCACCACACATGAACGTGATCCTCGTTCAGAGACGAACAAGTTACCGATATGACTAGTCCTATCGGAGCCATTTTCGGCCCAAAATTCCTTCATTTAGTGTGTTTTCGGAGCATTTTAATGTTTTCGGGTAAATTTGGACCCCCTGATGACAGTTATTCGCGACGATTGGATTATGCATTTCAGATTTTTTACATCACGATATCGTTACGTTATTATAAGGATCAATGAATACTGCATAAACACAAAAAAAAAAAAAAAAAATACATATTAAAATTTGTATACATCTTGTTCGACTTGTGACGAAAAGGGGTGCAACACGAGGACTTCCCAGGGGGTCACCCATACTAGTACTACTCTCGCCCAAGCACGATTTACTTCGGAGTTCTGATGGGATCCGGTGCATTAGTGCTGGTATGATCGCACCCGTAAGGGATTGCGTGCTCTAATGTTTTATAGTCGAAACTAGAGGCATTCGCGACTACGTCGACTTCAAACGTTCATAACTTTTGTTTCGTTTGGAGTTACGGAACCCACCACACATGAACGTGATCCTCGTTCAGAGACGAACAAGTTACCGATATGACTAGTCCTATCGGAGCCATTTTCGGCCCAAAATTCCTTCATTTAGTGTGTTTTCGGAGCATTTTAATGTTTTCGGGTAAATTTGGACCCCCTGATGACAGTTATTCGCGACGATTGGATTATGCATTTCAGATTTTTTACATCACGATATCGTTACGTTATTATAAGGATCAATGAATACTGCATAAACACAAAAAAACAAAAAAAAAATACATATTAAAATTTGTATACATCTTGTTCGACTTGTGACGAAAAGGGGTGCAACACGAGGACTTCCCAGGGGGTCACCCATACTAGTACTACTCTCGCCCAAGCACGATTTACTTCGGAGTTCTGATGGGATCCGGTGCATTAGTGCTGGTATGATCGCACCCGTAAGGGATTGCGTGCTCTAATGTTTTATAGTCGAAACTAGAGGCATTCGCGACTACGTCGACTTCAAACGTTCATAACTTTTGTTCCGTTTGGAGTTACGGAACCCACCACACATGAACGTGATCCTCGTTCAGAGACGAACAAGTTACCGATATGACTAGTCCTATCGGAGCCATTTTCGGCCCAAAATTCCTTCATTTAGTGTGTTTTCGGAGCATTTTAATGTTTTCGGGTAAATTTGGACCCCCTGATGACAGTTATTCGCGACGATTGGATTATGCATTTCAGATTTTTTACATCACGATATCGTTACGTTATTATAAGGATCAATGAATACTGCATAAACACAAAAAAAAAAAAAAAAAATACATATTAAAATTTGTATACATCTTGTTCGACTTGTGACGAAAAGGGGTGCAACACGAGGACTTCCCAGGGGGTCACCCATCCTAGTACTACTCTCGCCCAAGCACGCTTAACTTCGGAGTTCTGATGGGATCCGGTGCATTAGTGCTGGTATGATCGCACCCGTAAGGGATTGCGTGCTCTAATGTTTTATAGTCGAAACTAGAGGCATTCGCGACTACGTCGACTTCAAACGTTCATAACTTTTGTTTCGTTTGGAGTTACGGAACCCACCACACATGAACGTGATCCTCGTTCAGAGACGAACAAGTTACCGATATGACTAGTCCTATCGGAGCCATTTTCGGCCCAAAATTCCTTCATTTAGTGTGTTTTCGGAGCATTTTAATGTTTTCGGGTAAATTTGGACCCCCTGATGACAGTTATTCGCGACGATTGGATTATGCATTTCAGATTTTTTACATCACGATATCGTTACGTTATTATAAGGATCAATGAATACTGCATAAACACAAAAAAAAAAAAAAAAATACATATTAAAATTTGTATACATCTTGTTCGACTTGTGACGAAAAGGGGTGCAACACGAGGACTTCCCAGGGGGTCACCCATCCTAGTACTACTCTCGCCCAAGCACGCTTAACTTCGGAGTTCTGATGGGATCCGGTGCATTAGTGCTGGTATGATCGCACCCGTAAGGGATTGCGTGCTCTAATGTTTTATAGTCGAAACTAGAGGCATTCGCGACTACGTCGACTTCAAACGTTCATAACTTTTGTTTCGTTTGGAGTTACGGAACCCACCACACATGAACGTGATCCTCGTTCAGAGACGAACAAGTTACCGATATGACTAGTCCTATCGGAGCCATTTTCGGCCCAAAATTCCTTCATTTAGTGTGTTTTCGGAGCATTTTAATGTTTTCGGGTAAATTTGGACCCCCTGATGACAGTTATTCGCGACGATTGGATTATGCATTTCAGATTTTTTACATCACGATATCGTTACGTTATTATAAGGATCAATGAATACTGCATAAACACAAAAAAACAAAAAAAAAATACATATTAAAATTTGTATACATCTTGTTCGACTTGTGACGAAAAGGGGTGCAACACGAGGACTTCCCAGGGGGTCACCCATCCTAGTACTACTCTCGCCCAAGCACGCTTAACTTCGGAGTTCTGATGGGATCCGGTGCATTAGTGCTGGTATGATCGCACCCGTAAGGGATTGCGTGCTCTAATGTTTTATAGTCGAAACTAGAGGCATTCGCGACTACGTCGACTTCAAACGTTCATAACTTTTGTTTCGTTTGGAGTTACGGAACCCACCACACATGAACGTGATCCTCGTTCAGAGACGAACAAGTTACCGATATGACTAGTCCTATCGGAGCCATTTTCGGCCCAAAATTCCTTCATTTAGTGTGTTTTCGGAGCATTTTAATGTTTTCGGGTAAATTTGGACCCCCTGATGACAGTTATTCGCGACGATTGGATTATGCATTTCAGATTTTTTACATCACGATATCGTTACGTTATTATAAGGATCAATGAATACTGCATAAACACAAAAAAACAAAAAAAAAATACATATTAAAATTTGTATACATCTTGTTCGACTTGTGACGAAAAGGGGTGCAACACGAGGACTTCCCAGGGGGTCACCCATCCTAGTACTACTCTCGCCCAAGCACGCTTAACTTCGGAGTTCTGATGGGATCCGGTGCATTAGTGCTGGTATGATCGCACCCGTAAGGGATTGCGTGCTCTAATGTTTTATAGTCGAAACTAGAGGCATTCGCGACTACGTCGACTTCAAACGTTCATAACTTTTGTTTCGTTTGGAGTTACGGAACCCACCACACATGAACGTGATCCTCGTTCAGAGACGAACAAGTTACCGATATGACTAGTCCTATCGGAGCCATTTTCGGCCCAAAATTCCTTCATTTAGTGTGTTTTCGGAGCATTTTAATGTTTTCGGGTAAATTTGGACCCCCTGATGACAGTTATTCGCGACGATTGGATTATGCATTTCAGATTTTTTACATCACGATATCGTTACGTTATTATAAGGATCAATGAATACTGCATAAACACAAAAAAAATACATATTAAAATTTGTATACATCTTGTTCGACTTGTGACGAAAAGGGGTGCAACACGAGGACTTCCCAGGGGGTCACCCATCCTAGTACTACTCTCGCCCAAGCACGCTTTACTTCGGAGTTCTGATGGGATCCGGTGCATTAGTGCTGGTATGATCGCACCCGTAAGGGATTGCGTGCTCTAATGTTTTATAGTCGAAACTAGAGGCATTCGCGACTACGTCGACTTCAAACGTTCATAACTTTTGTTCCGTTTGGAGTTACGGAACCCACCACACATGAACGTGATCCTCGTTCAGAGACGAACAAGTTACCGATATGACTAGTCCTATCGGAGCCATTTTCGGCCCAAAATTCCTTCATTTAGTGTGTTTTCGGAGCATTTTAATGTTTTCGGGTAAATTTGGACCCCCTGATGACAGTTATTCGCGACGATTGGATTATGCATTTCAGATTTTTTACATCACGATATCGTTACGTTATTATAAGGATCAATGAATACTGCATAAACACAAAAAAACAAAAAAAAAAATACATATTAAAATTTGTATACATCTTGTTCGACTTGTGACGAAAAGGGGTGCAACACGAGGACTTCCCAGGGGGTCACCCATCCTAGTACTACTCTCGCCCAAGCACGCTTTACTTCGGAGTTCTGATGGGATCCGGTGCATTAGTGCTGGTATGATCGCACCCGTAAGGGATTGCGTGCTCTAATGTTTTATAGTCGAAACTAGAGGCATTCGCGACTACGTCGACTTCAAACGTTCATAACTTTTGTTTCGTTTGGAGTTACGGAACCCACCACACATGAACGTGATCCTCGTTCAGAGACGAACAAGTTACCGATATGACTAGTCCTATCGGAGCCATTTTCGGCCCAAAATTCCTTCATTTAGTGTGTTTTCGGAGCATTTTAATGTTTTCGGGTAAATTTGGACCCCCTGATGACAGTTATTCGCGACGATTGGATTATGCATTTCAGATTTTTTACATCACGATATCGTTACGTTATTATAAGGATCAATGAATACTGCATAAACACAAAAAAACAAAAAAAAAATACATATTAAAATTTGTATACATCTTGTTCGACTTGTGACGAAAAGGGGTGCAACACGAGGACTTCCCAGGGGGTCACCCATCCTAGTACTACTCTCGCCCAAGCACGCTTTACTTCGGAGTTCTGATGGGATCCGGTGCATTAGTGCTGGTATGATCGCACCCGTAAGGGATTGCGTGCTCTAATGTTTTATAGTCGAAACTAGAGGCATTCGCGACTACGTCGACTTCAAACGTTCATAACTTTTGTTTCGTTTGGAGTTACGGAACCCACCACACATGAACGTGATCCTCGTTCAGAGACGAACAAGTTACCGATATGACTAGTCCTATCGGAGCCATTTTCGGCCCAAAATTCCTTCATTTAGTGTGTTTTCGGAGCATTTTAATGTTTTCGGGTAAATTTGGACCCCCTGATGACAGTTATTCGCGACGATTGGATTATGCATTTCAGATTTTTTACATCACGATATCGTTACGTTATTATAAGGATCAATGAATACTGCATAAACACAAAAAAACAAAAAAAAAATACATATTAAAATTTGTATACATCTTGTTCGACTTGTGACGAAAAGGGGTGCAACACGAGGACTTCCCAGGGGGTCACCCATCCTAGTACTACTCTCGCCCAAGCACGCTTTACTTCGGAGTTCTGATGGGATCCGGTGCATTAGTGCTGGTATGATCGCACCCGTAAGGGATTGCGTGCTCTAATGTTTTATAGTCGAAACTAGAGGCATTCGCGACTACGTCGACTTCAAACGTTCATAACTTTTGTTTCGTTTGGAGTTACGGAACCCACCACACATGAACGTGATCCTCGTTCAGAGACGAACAAGTTACCGATATCACTAGTCCTATCGGAGCCATTTTCGGCCCAAAATTCCTTCATTTAGTGTGTTTTCGGAGCATTTTAATGTTTTCGGGTAAATTTGGACCCCCTGATGACAGTTATTCGCGACGATTGGATTATGCATTTCAGATTTTTTACATCACGATATCGTTACGTTATTATAAGGATCAATGAATACTGCATAAACACAAAAAAACAAAAAAAAAATACATATTAAAATTTGTATACATCTTGTTCGACTTGTGACGAAAAGGGGTGCAACACGAGGACTTCCCAGGGGGTCACCCATCCTAGTACTACTCTCGCCCAAGCACGCTTTACTTCGGAGTTCTGATGGGATCCGGTGCATTAGTGCTGGTATGATCGCACCCGTAAGGGATTGCGTGCTCTAATGTTTTATAGTCGAAACTAGAGGCATTCGCGACTACGTCGACTTCAAACGTTCATAACTTTTGTTTCGTTTGGAGTTACGGAACCCACCACACATGAACGTGATCCTCGTTCAGAGACGAACAAGTTACCGATATGACTAGTCCTATCGGAGCCATTTTCGGCCCAAAATTCCTTCATTTAGTGTGTTTTCGGAGCATTTTAATGTTTTCGGGTAAATTTGGACCCCCTGATGACAGTTATTCGCGACGATTGGATTATGCATTTCAGATTTTTTACATCACGATATCGTTACGTTATTATAAGGATCAATGAATACTGCATAAACACAAAAAAACAAAAAAAAAATACATATTAAAATTTGTATACATCTTGTTCGACTTGTGACGAAAAGGGGTGCAACACGAGGACTTCCCAGGGGGTCACCCATCCTAGTACTACTCTCGCCCAAGCACGCTTAACTTCGGAGTTCTGATGGGATCCGGTGCATTAGTGCTGGTATGATCGCACCCGTAAGGGATTGCGTGCTCTAATGTTTTATAGTCGAAACTAGAGGCATTCGCGACTACGTCGACTTCAAACGTTCATAACTTTTGTTTCGTTTGGAGTTACGGAACCCACCACACATGAACGTGATCCTCGTTCAGAGACGAACAAGTTACCGATATCACTAGTCCTATCGGAGCCATTTTCGGCCCAAAATTCCTTCATTTAGTGTGTTTTCGGAGCATTTTAATGTTTTCGGGTAAATTTGGACCCCCTGATGACAGTTATTCGCGACGATTGGATTATGCATTTCAGATTTTTTACATCACGATATCGTTACGTTATTATAAGGATCAATGAATACTGCATAAACACAAAAAAACAAAAAAAAAATACATATTAAAATTTGTATACATCTTGTTCGACTTGTGACGAAAAGGGGTGCAACACGAGGACTTCCCAGGGGGTCACCCATCCTAGTACTACTCTCGCCCAAGCACGCTTAACTTCGGAGTTCTGATGGGATCCGGTGCATTAGTGCTGGTATGATCGCACCCGTAAGGGATTGCGTGCTCTAATGTTTTATAGTCGAAACTAGAGGCATTCGCGACTACGTCGACTTCAAACGTTCATAACTTTTGTTTCGTTTGGAGTTACGGAACCCACCACACATGAACGTGATCCTCGTTCAGAGACGAACAAGTTACCGATATCACTAGTCCTATCGGAGCCATTTTCGGCCCAAAATTCCTTCATTTAGTGTGTTTTCGGAGCATTTTAATGTTTTCGGGTAAATTTGGACCCCCTGATGACAGTTATTCGCGACGATTGGATTATGCATTTCAGATTTTTTACATCACGATATCGTTACGTTATTATAAGGATCAATGAATACTGCATAAACACAAAAAAACAAAAAAAAAATACATATTAAAATTTGTATACATCTTGTTCGACTTGTGACGAAAAGGGGTGCAACACGAGGACTTCCCAGGGGGTCACCCATCCTAGTACTACTCTCGCCCAAGCACGCTTTACTTCGGAGTTCTGATGGGATCCGGTGCATTAGTGCTGGTATGATCGCACCCGTAAGGGATTGCGTGCTCTAATGTTTTATAGTCGAAACTAGAGGCATTCGCGACTACGTCGACTTCAAACGTTCATAACTTTTGTTTCGTTTGGAGTTACGGAACCCACCACACATGAACGTGATCCTCGTTCAGAGACGAACAAGTTACCGATATGACTAGTCCTATCGGAGCCATTTTCGGCCCAAAATTCCTTCATTTAGTGTGTTTTCGGAGCATTTTAATGTTTTCGGGTAAATTTGGACCCCCTGATGACAGTTATTCGCGACGATTGGATTATGCATTTCAGATTTTTTACATCACGATATCGTTACGTTATTATAAGGATCAATGAATACTGCATAAACACAAAAAAACAAAAAAAAAATACATATTAAAATTTGTATACATCTTGTTCGACTTGTGACGAAAAGGGGTGCAACACGAGGACTTCCCAGGGGGTCACCCATCCTAGTACTACTCTCGCCCAAGCACGCTTTACTTCGGAGTTCTGATGGGATCCGGTGCATTAGTGCTGGTATGATCGCACCCGTAAGGGATTGCGTGCTCTAATGTTTTATAGTCGAAACTAGAGGCATTCGCGACTACGTCGACTTCAAACGTTCATAACTTTTGTTTCGTTTGGAGTTACGGAACCCACCACACATGAACGTGATCCTCGTTCAGAGACGAACAAGTTACCGTTATGACTAGTCCTATCGGAGCCATTTTCGGCCCAAAATTCCTTCATTTAGTGTGTTTTCGGAGCATTTTAATGTTTTCGGGTAAATTTGGACCCCCTGATGACAGTTATTCGCGACGATTGGATTATGCATTTCAGATTTTTTACATCACGATATCGTTACGTTATTATAAGGATCAATGAATACTGCATAAACACAAAAAAACAAAAAAAAAATACATATTAAAATTTGTATACATCTTGTTCGACTTGTGACGAAAAGGGGTGCAACACGAGGACTTCCCAGGGGGTCACCCATCCTAGTACTACTCTCGCCCAAGCACGCTTTACTTCGGAGTTCTGATGGGATCCGGTGCATTAGTGCTGGTATGATCGCACCCGTAAGGGATTGCATGCTCTAATGTTTTATAGTCGAAACTAGAGGCATTCGCGACTACGTCGACTTCAAACGTTCATAACTTTTGTTCCGTTTGGAGTTACGGAACCCACCACACATGAACGTGATCCTCGTTCAGAGACGAACAAGTTACCGATATCACTAGTCCTATCGGAGCCATTTTCGGCCCAAAATTCCTTCATTTAGTGTGTTTTCGGAGCATTTTAATGTTTTCGGGTAAATTTGGACCCCCTGATGACAGTTATTCGCGACGATTGGATTATGCATTTCAGATTTTTTACATCACGATATCGTTACGTTATTATAAGGATCAATGAATACTGCATAAACACAAAAAAACAAAAAAAAAATACATATTAAAATTTGTATACATCTTGTTCGACTTGTGACGAAAAGGGGTGCAACACGAGGACTTCCCAGGGGGTCACCCATCCTAGTACTACTCTCGCCCAAGCACGCTTTACTTCGGAGTTCTGATGGGATCCGGTGCATTAGTGCTGGTATGATCGCACCCGTAAGGGATTGCGTGCTCTAATGTTTTATAGTCGAAACTAGAGGCATTCGCGACTACGTCGACTTCAAACGTTCATAACTTTTGTTTCGTTTGGAGTTACGGAACCCACCACACATGAACGTGATCCTCGTTCAGAGACGAACAAGTTACCGATATCACTAGTCCTATCGGAGCCATTTTCGGCCCAAAATTCCTTCATTTAGTGTGTTTTCGGAGCATTTTAATGTTTTCGGGTAAATTTGGACCCCCTGATGACAGTTATTCGCGACGATTGGATTATGCATTTCAGATTTTTTACATCACGATATCGTTACGTTATTATAAGGATCAATGAATACTGCATAAACACAAAAAAACAAAAAAAAAATACATATTAAAATTTGTATACATCTTGTTCGACTTGTGACGAAAAGGGGTGCAACACGAGGACTTCCCAGGGGGTCACCCATCCTAGTACTACTCTCGCCCAAGCACGCTTAACTTCGGAGTTCTGATGGGATCCGGTGCATTAGTGCTGGTATGATCGCACCCGTAAGGGATTGCGTGCTCTAATGTTTTATAGTCGAAACTAGAGGCATTCGCGACTACGTCGACTTCAAACGTTCATAACTTTTGTTTCGTTTGGAGTTACGGAACCCACCACACATGAACGTGATCCTCGTTCAGAGACGAACAAGTTACCGATATGACTAGTCCTATCGGAGCCATTTTCGGCCCAAAATTCCTTCATTTAGTGTGTTTTCGGAGCATTTTAATGTTTTCGGGTAAATTTGGACCCCCTGATGACAGTTATTCGCGACGATTGGATTATGCATTTCAGATTTTTTACATCACGATATCGTTACGTTATTATAAGGATCAATGAATACTGCATAAACACAAAAAAACAAAAAAAAAATACATATTAAAATTTGTATACATCTTGTTCGACTTGTGACGAAAAGGGGTGCAACACGAGAACTTCCCAGGGGGTCACCCATCCTAGTACTACTCTCGCCCAAGCACGCTTAACTTCGGAGTTCTGATGGGATCCGGTGCATTAGTGCTGGTATGATCGCACCCGTAAGGGATTGCGTGCTCTAATGTTTTATAGTCGAAACTAGAGGCATTCGCGACTACGTCGACTTCAAACGTTCATAACTTTTGTTTCGTTTGGAGTTACGGAACCCACCACACATGAACGTGATCCTCGTTCAGAGACGAACAAGTTACCGATATGACTAGTCCTATCGGAGCCATTTTCGGCCCAAAATTCCTTCATTTAGTGTGTTTTCGGAGCATTTTAATGTTTTCGGGTAAATTTGGACCCCCTGATGACAGTTATTCGCGACGATTGGATTATGCATTTCAGATTTTTTACATCACGATATCGTTACGTTATTATAAGGATCAATGAATACTGCATAAACACAAAAAAACAAAAAAAAAATACATATTAAAATTTGTATACATCTTGTTCGACTTGTGACGAAAAGGGGTGCAACACGAGGACTTCCCAGGGGGTCACCCATCCTAGTACTACTCTCGCCCAAGCACGCTTAACTTCGGAGTTCTGATGGGATCCGGTGCATTAGTGCTGGTATGATCGCACCCGTAAGGGATTGCGTGCTCTAATGTTTTATAGTCGAAACTAGAGGCATTCGCGACTACGTCGACTTCAAACGTTCATAACTTTTGTTTCGTTTGGAGTTACGGAACCCACCACACATGAACGTGATCCTCGTTCAGAGACGAACAAGTTACCGATATGACTAGTCCTATCGGAGCCATTTTCGGCCCAAAATTCCTTCATTTAGTGTGTTTTCGGAGCATTTTAATGTTTTCGGGTAAATTTGGACCCCCTGATGACAGTTATTCGCGACGATTGGATTATGCATTTCAGATTTTTTACATCACGATATCGTTACGTTATTATAAGGATCAATGAATACTGCATAAACACAAAAAAACAAAAAAAAAATACATATTAAAATTTGTATACATCTTGTTCGACTTGTGACGAAAAGGGGTGCAACACGAGAACTTCCCAGGGGGTCACCCATCCTAGTACTACTCTCGCCCAAGCACGCTTAACTTCGGAGTTCTGATGGGATCCGGTGCATTAGTGCTGGTATGATCGCACCCGTAAGGGATTGCGTGCTCTAATGTTTTATAGTCGAAACTAGAGGCATTCGCGACTACGTCGACTTCAAACGTTCATAACTTTTGTTTCGTTTGGAGTTACGGAACCCACCACACATGAACGTGATCCTCGTTCAGAGACGAACAAGTTACCGATATGACTAGTCCTATCGGAGCCATTTTCGGCCCAAAATTCCTTCATTTAGTGTGTTTTCGGAGCATTTTAATGTTTTCGGGTAAATTTGGACCCCCTGATGACAGTTATTCGCGACGATTGGATTATGCATTTCAGATTTTTTACATCACGATATCGTTACGTTATTATAAGGATCAATGAATACTGCATAAACACAAAAAAACAAAAAAAAAATACATATTAAAATTTGTATACATCTTGTTCGACTTGTGACGAAAAGGGGTGCAACACGAGGACTTCCCAGGGGGTCACCCATCCTAGTACTACTCTCGCCCAAGCACGCTTAACTTCGGAGTTCTGATGGGATCCGGTGCATTAGTGCTGGTATGATCGCACCCGTAAGGGATTGCGTGCTCTAATGTTTTATAGTCGAAACTAGAGGCATTCGCGACTACGTCGACTTCAAACGTTCATAACTTTTGTTTCGTTTGGAGTTACGGAACCCACCACACATGAACGTGATCCTCGTTCAGAGACGAACAAGTTACCGATATGACTAGTCCTATCGGAGCCATTTTCGGCCCAAAATTCCTTCATTTAGTGTGTTTTCGGAGCATTTTAATGTTTTCGGGTAAATTTGGACCCCCTGATGACAGTTATTCGCGACGATTGGATTATGCATTTCAGATTTTTTACATCACGATATCGTTACGTTATTATAAGGATCAATGAATACTGCATAAACACAAAAAAACAAAAAAAAAATACATATTAAAATTTGTATACATCTTGTTCGACTTGTGACGAAAAGGGGTGCAACACGAGGACTTCCCAGGGGGTCACCCATCCTAGTACTACTCTCGCCCAAGCACGCTTTACTTCGGAGTTCTGATGGGATCCGGTGCATTAGTGCTGGTATGATCGCACCCGTAAGGGATTGCGTGCTCTAATGTTTTATAGTCGAAACTAGAGGCATTCGCGACTACGTCGACTTCAAACGTTCATAACTTTTGTTCCGTTTGGAGTTACGGAACCCACCACACATGAACGTGATCCTCGTTCAGAGACGAACAAGTTACCGATATGACTAGTCCTATCGGAGCCATTTTCGGCCCAAAATTCCTTCATTTAGTGTGTTTTCGGAGCATTTTAATGTTTTCGGGTAAATTTGGACCCCCTGATGACAGTTATTCGCGACGATTGGATTATGCATTTCAGATTTTTTACATCACGATATCGTTACGTTATTATAAGGATCAATGAATACTGCATAAACACAAAAAAACAAAAAAAAAATACATATTAAAATTTGTATACATCTTGTTCGACTTGTGACGAAAAGGGGTGCAACACGAGGACTTCCCAGGGGGTCACCCATCCTAGTACTACTCTCGCCCAAGCACGCTTTACTTCGGAGTTCTGATGGGATCCGGTGCATTAGTGCTGGTATGATCGCACCCGTAAGGGATTGCGTGCTCTAATGTTTTATAGTCGAAACTAGAGGCATTCGCGACTACGTCGACTTCAAACGTTCATAACTTTTGTTTCGTTTGGAGTTACGGAACCCACCACACATGAACGTGATCCTCGTTCAGAGACGAACAAGTTACCGATATGACTAGTCCTATCGGAGCCATTTTCGGCCCAAAATTCCTTCATTTAGTGTGTTTTCGGAGCATTTTAATGTTTTCGGGTAAATTTGGACCCCCTGATGACAGTTATTCGCGACGATTGGATTATGCATTTCAGATTTTTTACATCACGATATCGTTACGTTATTATAAGGATCAATGAATACTGCATAAACACAAAAAAACAAAAAAAAAATACATATTAAAATTTGTATACATCTTGTTCGACTTGTGACGAAAAGGGGTGCAACACGAGGACTTCCCAGGGGGTCACCCATCCTAGTACTACTCTCGCCCAAGCACGCTTTACTTCGGAGTTCTGATGGGATCCGGTGCATTAGTGCTGGTATGATCGCACCCGTAAGGGATTGCGTGCTCTAATGTTTTATAGTCGAAACTAGAGGCATTCGCGACTACGTCGACTTCAAACGTTCATAACTTTTGTTTCGTTTGGAGTTACGGAACCCACCACACATGAACGTGATCCTCGTTCAGAGACGAACAAGTTACCGATATGACTAGTCCTATCGGAGCCATTTTCGGCCCAAAATTCCTTCATTTAGTGTGTTTTCGGAGCATTTTAATGTTTTCGGGTAAATTTGGACCCCCTGATGACAGTTATTCGCGACGATTGGATTATGCATTTCAGATTTTTTACATCACGATATCGTTACGTTATTATAAGGATCAATGAATACTGCATAAACACAAAAAAACAAAAAAAAAATACATATTAAAATTTGTATACATCTTGTTCGACTTGTGACGAAAAGGGGTGCAACACGAGGACTTCCCAGGGGGTCACCCATCCTAGTACTACTCTCGCCCAAGCACGCTTTACTTCGGAGTTCTGATGGGATCCGGTGCATTAGTGCTGGTATGATCGCACCCGTAAGGGATTGCGTGCTCTAATGTTTTATAGTCGAAACTAGAGGCATTCGCGACTACGTCGACTTCAAACGTTCATAACTTTTGTTTCGTTTGGAGTTACGGAACCCACCACACATGAACGTGATCCTCGTTCAGAGACGAACAAGTTACCGATATGACTAGTCCTATCGGAGCCATTTTCGGCCCAAAATTCCTTCATTTAGTGTGTTTTCGGAGCATTTTAATGTTTTCGGGTAAATTTGGACCCCCTGATGACAGTTATTCGCGACGATTGGATTATGCATTTCAGATTTTTTACATCACGATATCGTTACGTTATTATAAGGATCAATGAATACTGCATAAACACAAAAAAACAAAAAAAAAATACATATTAAAATTTGTATACATCTTGTTCGACTTGTGACGAAAAGGGGTGCAACACGAGGACTTCCCAGGGGGTCACCCATCCTAGTACTACTCTCGCCCAAGCACGCTTTACTTCGGAGTTCTGATGGGATCCGGTGCATTAGTGCTGGTATGATCGCACCCGTAAGGGATTGCATGCTCTAATGTTTTATAGTCGAAACTAGAGGCATTCGCGACTACGTCGACTTCAAACGTTCATAACTTTTGTTCCGTTTGGAGTTACGGAACCCACCACACATGAACGTGATCCTCGTTCAGAGACGAACAAGTTACCGATATCACTAGTCCTATCGGAGCCATTTTCGGCCCAAAATTCCTTCATTTAGTGTGTTTTCGGAGCATTTTAATGTTTTCGGGTAAATTTGGACCCCCTGATGACAGTTATTCGCGACGATTGGATTATGCATTTCAGATTTTTTACATCACGATATCGTTACGTTATTATAAGGATCAATGAATACTGCATAAACACAAAAAAACAAAAAAAAAATACATATTAAAATTTGTATACATCTTGTTCGACTTGTGACGAAAAGGGGTGCAACACGAGGACTTCCCAGGGGGTCACCCATCCTAGTACTACTCTCGCCCAAGCACGCTTTACTTCGGAGTTCTGATGGGATCCGGTGCATTAGTGCTGGTATGATCGCACCCGTAAGGGATTGCGTGCTCTAATGTTTTATAGTCGAAACTAGAGGCATTCGCGACTACGTCGACTTCAAACGTTCATAACTTTTGTTCCGTTTGGAGTTACGGAACCCACCACACATGAACGTGATCCTCGTTCAGAGACGAACAAGTTACCGATATGACTAGTCCTATCGGAGCCATTTTCGGCCCAAAATTCCTTCATTTAGTGTGTTTTCGGAGCATTTTAATGTTTTCGGGTAAATTTGGACCCCCTGATGACAGTTATTCGCGACGATTGGATTATGCATTTCAGATTTTTTACATCACGATATCGTTACGTTATTATAAGGATCAATGAATACTGCATAAACACAAAAAAACAAAAAAAAAATACATATTAAAATTTGTATACATCTTGTTCGACTTGTGACGAAAAGGGGTGCAACACGAGGACTTCCCAGGGGGTCACCCATCCTAGTACTACTCTCGCCCAAGCACGCTTTACTTCGGAGTTCTGATGGGATCCGGTGCATTAGTGCTGGTATGATCGCACCCGTAAGGGATTGCGTGCTCTAATGTTTTATAGTCGAAACTAGAGGCATTCGCGACTACGTCGACTTCAAACGTTCATAACTTTTGTTTCGTTTGGAGTTACGGAACCCACCACACATGAACGTGATCCTCGTTCAGAGACGAACAAGTTACCGATATGACTAGTCCTATCGGAGCCATTTTCGGCCCAAAATTCCTTCATTTAGTGTGTTTTCGGAGCATTTTAATGTTTTCGGGTAAATTTGGACCCCCTGATGACAGTTATTCGCGACGATTGGATTATGCATTTCAGATTTTTTACATCACGATATCGTTACGTTATTATAAGGATCAATGAATACTGCATAAACACAAAAAAACAAAAAAAAAATACATATTAAAATTTGTATACATCTTGTTCGACTTGTGACGAAAAGGGGTGCAACACGAGGACTTCCCAGGGGGTCACCCATCCTAGTACTACTCTCGCCCAAGCACGCTTTACTTCGGAGTTCTGATGGGATCCGGTGCATTAGTGCTGGTATGATCGCACCCGTAAGGGATTGCGTGCTCTAATGTTTTATAGTCGAAACTAGAGGCATTCGCGACTACGTCGACTTCAAACGTTCATAACTTTTGTTCCGTTTGGAGTTACGGAACCCACCACACATGAACGTGATCCTCGTTCAGAGACGAACAAGTTACCGATATGACTAGTCCTATCGGAGCCATTTTCGGCCCAAAATTCCTTCATTTAGTGTGTTTTCGGAGCATTTTAATGTTTTCGGGTAAATTTGGACCCCCTGATGACAGTTATTCGCGACGATTGGATTATGCATTTCAGATTTTTTACATCACGATATCGTTACGTTATTATAAGGATCAATGAATACTGCATAAACACAAAAAAACAAAAAAAAAATACATATTAAAATTTGTATACATCTTGTTCGACTTGTGACGAAAAGGGGTGCAACACGAGGACTTCCCAGGGGGTCACCCATCCTAGTACTACTCTCGCCCAAGCACGCTTTACTTCGGAGTTCTGATGGGATCCGGTGCATTAGTGCTGGTATGATCGCACCCGTAAGGGATTGCGTGCTCTAATGTTTTATAGTCGAAACTAGAGGCATTCGCGACTACGTCGACTTCAAACGTTCATAACTTTTGTTTCGTTTGGAGTTACGGAACCCACCACACATGAACGTGATCCTCGTTCAGAGACGAACAAGTTACCGATATGACTAGTCCTATCGGAGCCATTTTCGGCCCAAAATTCCTTCATTTAGTGTGTTTTCGGAGCATTTTAATGTTTTCGGGTAAATTTGGACCCCCTGATGACAGTTATTCGCGACGATTGGATTATGCATTTCAGATTTTTTACATCACGATATCGTTACGTTATTATAAGGATCAATGAATACTGCATAAACACAAAAAAACAAAAAAAAAATACATATTAAAATTTGTATACATCTTGTTCGACTTGTGACGAAAAGGGGTGCAACACGAGGACTTCCCAGGGGGTCACCCATCCTAGTACTACTCTCGCCCAAGCACGCTTTACTTCGGAGTTCTGATGGGATCCGGTGCATTAGTGCTGGTATGATCGCACCCGTAAGGGATTGCGTGCTCTAATGTTTTATAGTCGAAACTAGAGGCATTCGCGACTACGTCGACTTCAAACGTTCATAACTTTTGTTTCGTTTGGAGTTACGGAACCCACCACACATGAACGTGATCCTCGTTCAGAGACGAACAAGTTACCGATATGACTAGTCCTATCGGAGCCATTTTCGGCCCAAAATTCCTTCATTTAGTGTGTTTTCGGAGCATTTTAATGTTTTCGGGTAAATTTGGACCCCCTGATGACAGTTATTCGCGACGATTGGATTATGCATTTCAGATTTTTTACATCACGATATCGTTACGTTATTATAAGGATCAATGAATACTGCATAAACACAAAAAAACAAAAAAAAAATACATATTAAAATTTGTATACATCTTGTTCGACTTGTGACGAAAAGGGGTGCAACACGAGGACTTCCCAGGGGGTCACCCATCCTAGTACTACTCTCGCCCAAGCACGCTTTACTTCGGAGTTCTGATGGGATCCGGTGCATTAGTGCTGGTATGATCGCACCCGTAAGGGATTGCGTGCTCTAATGTTTTATAGTCGAAACTAGAGGCATTCGCGACTACGTCGACTTCAAACGTTCATAACTTTTGTTTCGTTTGGAGTTACGGAACCCACCACACATGAACGTGATCCTCGTTCAGAGACGAACAAGTTACCGATATCACTAGTCCTATCGGAGCCATTTTCGGCCCAAAATTCCTTCATTTAGTGTGTTTTCGGAGCATTTTAATGTTTTCGGGTAAATTTGGACCCCCTGATGACAGTTATTCGCGACGATTGGATTATGCATTTCAGATTTTTTACATCACGATATCGTTACGTTATTATAAGGATCAATGAATACTGCATAAACACAAAAAAACAAAAAAAAAATACATATTAAAATTTGTATACATCTTGTTCGACTTGTGACGAAAAGGGGTGCAACACGAGGACTTCCCAGGGGGTCACCCATCCTAGTACTACTCTCGCCCAAGCACGCTTTACTTCGGAGTTCTGATGGGATCCGGTGCATTAGTGCTGGTATGATCGCACCCGTAAGGGATTGCGTGCTCTAATGTTTTATAGTCGAAACTAGAGGCATTCGCGACTACGTCGACTTCAAACGTTCATAACTTTTGTTTCGTTTGGAGTTACGGAACCCACCACACATGAACGTGATCCTCGTTCAGAGACGAACAAGTTACCGATATGACTAGTCCTATCGGAGCCATTTTCGGCCCAAAATTCCTTCATTTAGTGTGTTTTCGGAGCATTTTAATGTTTTCGGGTAAATTTGGACCCCCTGATGACAGTTATTCGCGACGATTGGATTATGCATTTCAGATTTTTTACATCACGATATCGTTACGTTATTATAAGGATCAATGAATACTGCATAAACACAAAAAAACAAAAAAAAAATACATATTAAAATTTGTATACATCTTGTTCGACTTGTGACGAAAAGGGGTGCAACACGAGGACTTCCCAGGGGGTCACCCATCCTAGTACTACTCTCGCCCAAGCACGCTTAACTTCGGAGTTCTGATGGGATCCGGTGCATTAGTGCTGGTATGATCGCACCCGTAAGGGATTGCGTGCTCTAATGTTTTATAGTCGAAACTAGAGGCATTCGCGACTACGTCGACTTCAAACGTTCATAACTTTTGTTTCGTTTGGAGTTACGGAACCCACCACACATGAACGTGATCCTCGTTCAGAGACGAACAAGTTACCGATATCACTAGTCCTATCGGAGCCATTTTCGGCCCAAAATTCCTTCATTTAGTGTGTTTTCGGAGCATTTTAATGTTTTCGGGTAAATTTGGACCCCCTGATGACAGTTATTCGCGACGATTGGATTATGCATTTCAGATTTTTTACATCACGATATCGTTACGTTATTATAAGGATCAATGAATACTGCATAAACACAAAAAAACAAAAAAAAAATACATATTAAAATTTGTATACATCTTGTTCGACTTGTGACGAAAAGGGGTGCAACACGAGGACTTCCCAGGGGGTCACCCATCCTAGTACTACTCTCGCCCAAGCACGCTTAACTTCGGAGTTCTGATGGGATCCGGTGCATTAGTGCTGGTATGATCGCACCCGTAAGGGATTGCGTGCTCTAATGTTTTATAGTCGAAACTAGAGGCATTCGCGACTACGTCGACTTCAAACGTTCATAACTTTTGTTTCGTTTGGAGTTACGGAACCCACCACACATGAACGTGATCCTCGTTCAGAGACGAACAAGTTACCGATATCACTAGTCCTATCGGAGCCATTTTCGGCCCAAAATTCCTTCATTTAGTGTGTTTTCGGAGCATTTTAATGTTTTCGGGTAAATTTGGACCCCCTGATGACAGTTATTCGCGACGATTGGATTATGCATTTCAGATTTTTTACATCACGATATCGTTACGTTATTATAAGGATCAATGAATACTGCATAAACACAAAAAAACAAAAAAAAAATACATATTAAAATTTGTATACATCTTGTTCGACTTGTGACGAAAAGGGGTGCAACACGAGGACTTCCCAGGGGGTCACCCATCCTAGTACTACTCTCGCCCAAGCACGCTTTACTTCGGAGTTCTGATGGGATCCGGTGCATTAGTGCTGGTATGATCGCACCCGTAAGGGATTGCGTGCTCTAATGTTTTATAGTCGAAACTAGAGGCATTCGCGACTACGTCGACTTCAAACGTTCATAACTTTTGTTTCGTTTGGAGTTACGGAACCCACCACACATGAACGTGATCCTCGTTCAGAGACGAACAAGTTACCGATATGACTAGTCCTATCGGAGCCATTTTCGGCCCAAAATTCCTTCATTTAGTGTGTTTTCGGAGCATTTTAATGTTTTCGGGTAAATTTGGACCCCCTGATGACAGTTATTCGCGACGATTGGATTATGCATTTCAGATTTTTTACATCACGATATCGTTACGTTATTATAAGGATCAATGAATACTGCATAAACACAAAAAAACAAAAAAAAAATACATATTAAAATTTGTATACATCTTGTTCGACTTGTGACGAAAAGGGGTGCAACACGAGGACTTCCCAGGGGGTCACCCATCCTAGTACTACTCTCGCCCAAGCACGCTTAACTTCGGAGTTCTGATGGGATCCGGTGCATTAGTGCTGGTATGATCGCACCCGTAAGGGATTGCGTGCTCTAATGTTTTATAGTCGAAACTAGAGGCATTCGCGACTACGTCGACTTCAAACGTTCATAACTTTTGTTTCGTTTGGAGTTACGGAACCCACCACACATGAACGTGATCCTCGTTCAGAGACGAACAAGTTACCGATATCACTAGTCCTATCGGAGCCATTTTCGGCCCAAAATTCCTTCATTTAGTGTGTTTTCGGAGCATTTTAATGTTTTCGGGTAAATTTGGACCCCCTGATGACAGTTATTCGCGACGATTGGATTATGCATTTCAGATTTTTTACATCACGATATCGTTACGTTATTATAAGGATCAATGAATACTGCATAAACACAAAAAAACAAAAAAAAAATACATATTAAAATTTGTATACATCTTGTTCGACTTGTGACGAAAAGGGGTGCAACACGAGGACTTCCCAGGGGGTCACCCATCCTAGTACTACTCTCGCCCAAGCACGCTTTACTTCGGAGTTCTGATGGGATCCGGTGCATTAGTGCTGGTATGATCGCACCCGTAAGGGATTGCGTGCTCTAATGTTTTATAGTCGAAACTAGAGGCATTCGCGACTACGTCGACTTCAAACGTTCATAACTTTTGTTTCGTTTGGAGTTACGGAACCCACCACACATGAACGTGATCCTCGTTCAGAGACGAACAAGTTACCGATATCACTAGTCCTATCGGAGCCATTTTCGGCCCAAAATTCCTTCATTTAGTGTGTTTTCGGAGCATTTTAATGTTTTCGGGTAAATTTGGACCCCCTGATGACAGTTATTCGCGACGATTGGATTATGCATTTCAGATTTTTTACATCACGATATCGTTACGTTATTATAAGGATCAATGAATACTGCATAAACACAAAAAAACAAAAAAAAAATACATATTAAAATTTGTATACATCTTGTTCGACTTGTGACGAAAAGGGGTGCAACACGAGGACTTCCCAGGGGGTCACCCATCCTAGTACTACTCTCGCCCAAGCACGCTTAACTTCGGAGTTCTGATGGGATCCGGTGCATTAGTGCTGGTATGATCGCACCCGTAAGGGATTGCGTGCTCTAATGTTTTATAGTCGAAACTAGAGGCATTCGCGACTACGTCGACTTCAAACGTTCATAACTTTTGTTTCGTTTGGAGTTACGGAACCCACCACACATGAACGTGATCCTCGTTCAGAGACGAACAAGTTACCGATATCACTAGTCCTATCGGAGCCATTTTCGGCCCAAAATTCCTTCATTTAGTGTGTTTTCGGAGCATTTTAATGTTTTCGGGTAAATTTGGACCCCCTGATGACAGTTATTCGCGACGATTGGATTATGCATTTCAGATTTTTTACATCACGATATCGTTACGTTATTATAAGGATCAATGAATACTGCATAAACACAAAAAAACAAAAAAAAAATACATATTAAAATTTGTATACATCTTGTTCGACTTGTGACGAAAAGGGGTGCAACACGAGGACTTCCCAGGGGGTCACCCATCCTAGTACTACTCTCGCCCAAGCACGCTTTACTTCGGAGTTCTGATGGGATCCGGTGCATTAGTGCTGGTATGATCGCACCCGTAAGGGATTGCGTGCTCTAATGTTTTATAGTCGAAACTAGAGGCATTCGCGACTACGTCGACTTCAAACGTTCATAACTTTTGTTTCGTTTGGAGTTACGGAACCCACCACACATGAACGTGATCCTCGTTCAGAGACGAACAAGTTACCGATATGACTAGTCCTATCGGAGCCATTTTCGGCCCAAAATTCCTTCATTTAGTGTGTTTTCGGAGCATTTTAATGTTTTCGGGTAAATTTGGACCCCCTGATGACAGTTATTCGCGACGATTGGATTATGCATTTCAGATTTTTTACATCACGATATCGTTACGTTATTATAAGGATCAATGAATACTGCATAAACACAAAAAAACAAAAAAAAAATACATATTAAAATTTGTATACATCTTGTTCGACTTGTGACGAAAAGGGGTGCAACACGAGGACTTCCCAGGGGGTCACCCATCCTAGTACTACTCTCGCCCAAGCACGCTTTACTTCGGAGTTCTGATGGGATCCGGTGCATTAGTGCTGGTATGATCGCACCCGTAAGGGATTGCGTGCTCTAATGTTTTATAGTCGAAACTAGAGGCATTCGCGACTACGTCGACTTCAAACGTTCATAACTTTTGTTTCGTTTGGAGTTACGGAACCCACCACACATGAACGTGATCCTCGTTCAGAGACGAACAAGTTACCGATATGACTAGTCCTATCGGAGCCATTTTCGGCCCAAAATTCCTTCATTTAGTGTGTTTTCGGAGCATTTTAATGTTTTCGGGTAAATTTGGACCCCCTGATGACAGTTATTCGCGACGATTGGATTATGCATTTCAGATTTTTTACATCACGATATCGTTACGTTATTATAAGGATCAATGAATACTGCATAAACACAAAAAAACAAAAAAAAAATACATATTAAAATTTGTATACATCTTGTTCGACTTGTGACGAAAAGGGGTGCAACACGAGGACTTCCCAGGGGGTCACCCATCCTAGTACTACTCTCGCCCAAGCACGCTTAACTTCGGAGTTCTGATGGGATCCGGTGCATTAGTGCTGGTATGATCGCACCCGTAAGGGATTGCGTGCTCTAATGTTTTATAGTCGAAACTAGAGGCATTCGCGACTACGTCGACTTCAAACGTTCATAACTTTTGTTTCGTTTGGAGTTACGGAACCCACCACACATGAACGTGATCCTCGTTCAGAGACGAACAAGTTACCGATATCACTAGTCCTATCGGAGCCATTTTCGGCCCAAAATTCCTTCATTTAGTGTGTTTTCGGAGCATTTTAATGTTTTCGGGTAAATTTGGACCCCCTGATGACAGTTATTCGCGACGATTGGATTATGCATTTCAGATTTTTTACATCACGATATCGTTACGTTATTATAAGGATCAATGAATACTGCATAAACACAAAAAAACAAAAAAAAAATACATATTAAAATTTGTATACATCTTGTTCGACTTGTGACGAAAAGGGGTGCAACACGAGGACTTCCCAGGGGGTCACCCATCCTAGTACTACTCTCGCCCAAGCACGCTTTACTTCGGAGTTCTGATGGGATCCGGTGCATTAGTGCTGGTATGATCGCACCCGTAAGGGATTGCGTGCTCTAATGTTTTATAGTCGAAACTAGAGGCATTCGCGACTACGTCGACTTCAAACGTTCATAACTTTTGTTTCGTTTGGAGTTACGGAACCCACCACACATGAACGTGATCCTCGTTCAGAGACGAACAAGTTACCGATATCACTAGTCCTATCGGAGCCATTTTCGGCCCAAAATTCCTTCATTTAGTGTGTTTTCGGAGCATTTTAATGTTTTCGGGTAAATTTGGACCCCCTGATGACAGTTATTCGCGACGATTGGATTATGCATTTCAGATTTTTTACATCACGATATCGTTACGTTATTATAAGGATCAATGAATACTGCATAAACACAAAAAAACAAAAAAAAAATACATATTAAAATTTGTATACATCTTGTTCGACTTGTGACGAAAAGGGGTGCAACACGAGGACTTCCCAGGGGGTCACCCATCCTAGTACTACTCTCGCCCAAGCACGCTTAACTTCGGAGTTCTGATGGGATCCGGTGCATTAGTGCTGGTATGATCGCACCCGTAAGGGATTGCGTGCTCTAATGTTTTATAGTCGAAACTAGAGGCATTCGCGACTACGTCGACTTCAAACGTTCATAACTTTTGTTTCGTTTGGAGTTACGGAACCCACCACACATGAACGTGATCCTCGTTCAGAGACGAACAAGTTACCGATATCACTAGTCCTATCGGAGCCATTTTCGGCCCAAAATTCCTTCATTTAGTGTGTTTTCGGAGCATTTTAATGTTTTCGGGTAAATTTGGACCCCCTGATGACAGTTATTCGCGACGATTGGATTATGCATTTCAGATTTTTTACATCACGATATCGTTACGTTATTATAAGGATCAATGAATACTGCATAAACACAAAAAAACAAAAAAAAAATACATATTAAAATTTGTATACATCTTGTTCGACTTGTGACGAAAAGGGGTGCAACACGAGGACTTCCCAGGGGGTCACCCATCCTAGTACTACTCTCGCCCAAGCACGCTTTACTTCGGAGTTCTGATGGGATCCGGTGCATTAGTGCTGGTATGATCGCACCCGTAAGGGATTGCGTGCTCTAATGTTTTATAGTCGAAACTAGAGGCATTCGCGACTACGTCGACTTCAAACGTTCATAACTTTTGTTTCGTTTGGAGTTACGGAACCCACCACACATGAACGTGATCCTCGTTCAGAGACGAACAAGTTACCGATATGACTAGTCCTATCGGAGCCATTTTCGGCCCAAAATTCCTTCATTTAGTGTGTTTTCGGAGCATTTTAATGTTTTCGGGTAAATTTGGACCCCCTGATGACAGTTATTCGCGACGATTGGATTATGCATTTCAGATTTTTTACATCACGATATCGTTACGTTATTATAAGGATCAATGAATACTGCATAAACACAAAAAAACAAAAAAAAAATACATATTAAAATTTGTATACATCTTGTTCGACTTGTGACGAAAAGGGGTGCAACACGAGGACTTCCCAGGGGGTCACCCATCCTAGTACTACTCTCGCCCAAGCACGCTTTACTTCGGAGTTCTGATGGGATCCGGTGCATTAGTGCTGGTATGATCGCACCCGTAAGGGATTGCGTGCTCTAATGTTTTATAGTCGAAACTAGAGGCATTCGCGACTACGTCGACTTCAAACGTTCATAACTTTTGTTTCGTTTGGAGTTACGGAACCCACCACACATGAACGTGATCCTCGTTCAGAGACGAACAAGTTACCGATATGACTAGTCCTATCGGAGCCATTTTCGGCCCAAAATTCCTTCATTTAGTGTGTTTTCGGAGCATTTTAATGTTTTCGGGTAAATTTGGACCCCCTGATGACAGTTATTCGCGACGATTGGATTATGCATTTCAGATTTTTTACATCACGATATCGTTACGTTATTATAAGGATCAATGAATACTGCATAAACACAAAAAAACAAAAAAAAAATACATATTAAAATTTGTATACATCTTGTTCGACTTGTGACGAAAAGGGGTGCAACACGAGGACTTCCCAGGGGGTCACCCATCCTAGTACTACTCTCGCCCAAGCACGCTTTACTTCGGAGTTCTGATGGGATCCGGTGCATTAGTGCTGGTATGATCGCACCCGTAAGGGATTGCATGCTCTAATGTTTTATAGTCGAAACTAGAGGCATTCGCGACTACGTCGACTTCAAACGTTCATAACTTTTGTTCCGTTTGGAGTTACGGAACCCACCACACATGAACGTGATCCTCGTTCAGAGACGAACAAGTTACCGATATCACTAGTCCTATCGGAGCCATTTTCGGCCCAAAATTCCTTCATTTAGTGTGTTTTCGGAGCATTTTAATGTTTTCGGGTAAATTTGGACCCCCTGATGACAGTTATTCGCGACGATTGGATTATGCATTTCAGATTTTTTACATCACGATATCGTTACGTTATTATAAGGATCAATGAATACTGCATAAACACAAAAAAACAAAAAAAAAATACATATTAAAATTTGTATACATCTTGTTCGACTTGTGACGAAAAGGGGTGCAACACGAGGACTTCCCAGGGGGTCACCCATCCTAGTACTACTCTCGCCCAAGCACGCTTTACTTCGGAGTTCTGATGGGATCCGGTGCATTAGTGCTGGTATGATCGCACCCGTAAGGGATTGCGTGCTCTAATGTTTTATAGTCGAAACTAGAGGCATTCGCGACTACGTCGACTTCAAACGTTCATAACTTTTGTTTCGTTTGGAGTTACGGAACCCACCACACATGAACGTGATCCTCGTTCAGAGACGAACAAGTTACCAATATGACTAGTCCTATCGGAGCCATTTTCGGCCCAAAATTCCTTCATTTAGTGTGTTTTCGGAGCATTTTAATGTTTTCGGGTAAATTTGGACCCCCTGATGACAGTTATTCGCGACGATTGGATTATGCATTTCAGATTTTTTACATCACGATATCGTTACGTTATTATAAGGATCAATGAATACTGCATAAACACAAAAAAACAAAAAAAAAATACATATTAAAATTTGTATACATCTTGTTCGACTTGTGACGAAAAGGGGTGCAACACGAGGACTTCCCAGGGGGTCACCCATCCTAGTACTACTCTCGCCCAAGCACGCTTTACTTCGGAGTTCTGATGGGATCCGGTGCATTAGTGCTGGTATGATCGCACCCGTAAGGGATTGCATGCTCTAATGTTTTATAGTCGAAACTAGAGGCATTCGCGACTACGTCGACTTCAAACGTTCATAACTTTTGTTCCGTTTGGAGTTACGGAACCCACCACACATGAACGTGATCCTCGTTCAGAGACGAACAAGTTACCGATATCACTAGTCCTATCGGAGCCATTTTCGGCCCAAAATTCCTTCATTTAGTGTGTTTTCGGAGCATTTTAATGTTTTCGGGTAAATTTGGACCCCCTGATGACAGTTATTCGCGACGATTGGATTATGCATTTCAGATTTTTTACATCACGATATCGTTACGTTATTATAAGGATCAATGAATACTGCATAAACACAAAAAAACAAAAAAAAAATACATATTAAAATTTGTATACATCTTGTTCGACTTGTGACGAAAAGGGGTGCAACACGAGGACTTCCCAGGGGGTCACCCATCCTAGTACTACTCTCGCCCAAGCACGCTTTACTTCGGAGTTCTGATGGGATCCGGTGCATTAGTGCTGGTATGATCGCACCCGTAAGGGATTGCGTGCTCTAATGTTTTATAGTCGAAACTAGAGGCATTCGCGACTACGTCGACTTCAAACGTTCATAACTTTTGTTTCGTTTGGAGTTACGGAACCCACCACACATGAACGTGATCCTCGTTCAGAGACGAACAAGTTACCGATATGACTAGTCCTATCGGAGCCATTTTCGGCCCAAAATTCCTTCATTTAGTGTGTTTTCGGAGCATTTTAATGTTTTCGGGTAAATTTGGACCCCCTGATGACAGTTATTCGCGACGATTGGATTATGCATTTCAGATTTTTTACATCACGATATCGTTACGTTATTATAAGGATCAATGAATACTGCATAAACACAAAAAAACAAAAAAAAAATACATATTAAAATTTGTATACATCTTGTTCGACTTGTGACGAAAAGGGGTGCAACACGAGGACTTCCCAGGGGGTCACCCATCCTAGTACTACTCTCGCCCAAGCACGCTTTACTTCGGAGTTCTGATGGGATCCGGTGCATTAGTGCTGGTATGATCGCACCCGTAAGGGATTGCGTGCTCTAATGTTTTATAGTCGAAACTAGAGGCATTCGCGACTACGTCGACTTCAAACGTTCATAACTTTTGTTTCGTTTGGAGTTACGGAACCCACCACACATGAACGTGATCCTCGTTCAGAGACGAACAAGTTACCGATATGACTAGTCCTATCGGAGCCATTTTCGGCCCAAAATTCCTTCATTTAGTGTGTTTTCGGAGCATTTTAATGTTTTCGGGTAAATTTGGACCCCCTGATGACAGTTATTCGCGACGATTGGATTATGCATTTCAGATTTTTTACATCACGATATCGTTACGTTATTATAAGGATCAATGAATACTGCATAAACACAAAAAAACAAAAAAAAAATACATATTAAAATTTGTATACATCTTGTTCGACTTGTGACGAAAAGGGGTGCAACACGAGGACTTCCCAGGGGGTCACCCATCCTAGTACTACTCTCGCCCAAGCACGCTTTACTTCGGAGTTCTGATGGGATCCGGTGCATTAGTGCTGGTATGATCGCACCCGTAAGGGATTGCATGCTCTAATGTTTTATAGTCGAAACTAGAGGCATTCGCGACTACGTCGACTTCAAACGTTCATAACTTTTGTTCCGTTTGGAGTTACGGAACCCACCACACATGAACGTGATCCTCGTTCAGAGACGAACAAGTTACCGATATCACTAGTCCTATCGGAGCCATTTTCGGCCCAAAATTCCTTCATTTAGTGTGTTTTCGGAGCATTTTAATGTTTTCGGGTAAATTTGGACCCCCTGATGACAGTTATTCGCGACGATTGGATTATGCATTTCAGATTTTTTACATCACGATATCGTTACGTTATTATAAGGATCAATGAATACTGCATAAACACAAAAAAACAAAAAAAAAATACATATTAAAATTTGTATACATCTTGTTCGACTTGTGACGAAAAGGGGTGCAACACGAGGACTTCCCAGGGGGTCACCCATCCTAGTACTACTCTCGCCCAAGCACGCTTTACTTCGGAGTTCTGATGGGATCCGGTGCATTAGTGCTGGTATGATCGCACCCGTAAGGGATTGCGTGCTCTAATGTTTTATAGTCGAAACTAGAGGCATTCGCGACTACGTCGACTTCAAACGTTCATAACTTTTGTTTCGTTTGGAGTTACGGAACCCACCACACATGAACGTGATCCTCGTTCAGAGACGAACAAGTTACCAATATGACTAGTCCTATCGGAGCCATTTTCGGCCCAAAATTCCTTCATTTAGTGTGTTTTCGGAGCATTTTAATGTTTTCGGGTAAATTTGGACCCCCTGATGACAGTTATTCGCGACGATTGGATTATGCATTTCAGATTTTTTACATCACGATATCGTTACGTTATTATAAGGATCAATGAATACTGCATAAACACAAAAAAACAAAAAAAAAATACATATTAAAATTTGTATACATCTTGTTCGACTTGTGACGAAAAGGGGTGCAACACGAGGACTTCCCAGGGGGTCACCCATCCTAGTACTACTCTCGCCCAAGCACGCTTTACTTCGGAGTTCTGATGGGATCCGGTGCATTAGTGCTGGTATGATCGCACCCGTAAGGGATTGCATGCTCTAATGTTTTATAGTCGAAACTAGAGGCATTCGCGACTACGTCGACTTCAAACGTTCATAACTTTTGTTCCGTTTGGAGTTACGGAACCCACCACACATGAACGTGATCCTCGTTCAGAGACGAACAAGTTACCGATATCACTAGTCCTATCGGAGCCATTTTCGGCCCAAAATTCCTTCATTTAGTGTGTTTTCGGAGCATTTTAATGTTTTCGGGTAAATTTGGACCCCCTGATGACAGTTATTCGCGACGATTGGATTATGCATTTCAGATTTTTTACATCACGATATCGTTACGTTATTATAAGGATCAATGAATACTGCATAAACACAAAAAAACAAAAAAAAAATACATATTAAAATTTGTATACATCTTGTTCGACTTGTGACGAAAAGGGGTGCAACACGAGGACTTCCCAGGGGGTCACCCATCCTAGTACTACTCTCGCCCAAGCACGCTTTACTTCGGAGTTCTGATGGGATCCGGTGCATTAGTGCTGGTATGATCGCACCCGTAAGGGATTGCATGCTCTAATGTTTTATAGTCGAAACTAGAGGCATTCGCGACTACGTCGACTTCAAACGTTCATAACTTTTGTTCCGTTTGGAGTTACGGAACCCACCACACATGAACGTGATCCTCGTTCAGAGACGAACAAGTTACCGATATCACTAGTCCTATCGGAGCCATTTTCGGCCCAAAATTCCTTCATTTAGTGTGTTTTCGGAGCATTTTAATGTTTTCGGGTAAATTTGGACCCCCTGATGACAGTTATTCGCGACGATTGGATTATGCATTTCAGATTTTTTACATCACGATATCGTTACGTTATTATAAGGATCAATGAATACTGCATAAACACAAAAAAACAAAAAAAAAATACATATTAAAATTTGTATACATCTTGTTCGACTTGTGACGAAAAGGGGTGCAACACGAGGACTTCCCAGGGGGTCACCCATCCTAGTACTACTCTCGCCCAAGCACGCTTTACTTCGGAGTTCTGATGGGATCCGGTGCATTAGTGCTGGTATGATCGCACCCGTAAGGGATTGCGTGCTCTAATGTTTTATAGTCGAAACTAGAGGCATTCGCGACTACGTCGACTTCAAACGTTCATAACTTTTGTTTCGTTTGGAGTTACGGAACCCACCACACATGAACGTGATCCTCGTTCAGAGACGAACAAGTTACCGATATGACTAGTCCTATCGGAGCCATTTTCGGCCCAAAATTCCTTCATTTAGTGTGTTTTCGGAGCATTTTAATGTTTTCGGGTAAATTTGGACCCCCTGATGACAGTTATTCGCGACGATTGGATTATGCATTTCAGATTTTTTACATCACGATATCGTTACGTTATTATAAGGATCAATGAATACTGCATAAACACAAAAAAACAAAAAAAAAATACATATTAAAATTTGTATACATCTTGTTCGACTTGTGACGAAAAGGGGTGCAACACGAGGACTTCCCAGGGGGTCACCCATCCTAGTACTACTCTCGCCCAAGCACGCTTTACTTCGGAGTTCTGATGGGATCCGGTGCATTAGTGCTGGTATGATCGCACCCGTAAGGGATTGCATGCTCTAATGTTTTATAGTCGAAACTAGAGGCATTCGCGACTACGTCGACTTCAAACGTTCATAACTTTTGTTCCGTTTGGAGTTACGGAACCCACCACACATGAACGTGATCCTCGTTCAGAGACGAACAAGTTACCGATATCACTAGTCCTATCGGAGCCATTTTCGGCCCAAAATTCCTTCATTTAGTGTGTTTTCGGAGCATTTTAATGTTTTCGGGTAAATTTGGACCCCCTGATGACAGTTATTCGCGACGATTGGATTATGCATTTCAGATTTTTTACATCACGATATCGTTACGTTATTATAAGGATCAATGAATACTGCATAAACACAAAAAAACAAAAAAAAAATACATATTAAAATTTGTATACATCTTGTTCGACTTGTGACGAAAAGGGGTGCAACACGAGGACTTCCCAGGGGGTCACCCATCCTAGTACTACTCTCGCCCAAGCACGCTTTACTTCGGAGTTCTGATGGGATCCGGTGCATTAGTGCTGGTATGATCGCACCCGTAAGGGATTGCGTGCTCTAATGTTTTATAGTCGAAACTAGAGGCATTCGCGACTACGTCGACTTCAAACGTTCATAACTTTTGTTTCGTTTGGAGTTACGGAACCCACCACACATGAACGTGATCCTCGTTCAGAGACGAACAAGTTACCGATATGACTAGTCCTATCGGAGCCATTTTCGGCCCAAAATTCCTTCATTTAGTGTGTTTTCGGAGCATTTTAATGTTTTCGGGTAAATTTGGACCCCCTGATGACAGTTATTCGCGACGATTGGATTATGCATTTCAGATTTTTTACATCACGATATCGTTACGTTATTATAAGGATCAATGAATACTGCATAAACACAAAAAAACAAAAAAAAAATACATATTAAAATTTGTATACATCTTGTTCGACTTGTGACGAAAAGGGGTGCAACACGAGGACTTCCCAGGGGGTCACCCATCCTAGTACTACTCTCGCCCAAGCACGCTTAACTTCGGAGTTCTGATGGGATCCGGTGCATTAGTGCTGGTATGATCGCACCCGTAAGGGATTGCGTGCTCTAATGTTTTATAGTCGAAACTAGAGGCATTCGCGACTACGTCGACTTCAAACGTTCATAACTTTTGTTTCGTTTGGAGTTACGGAACCCACCACACATGAACGTGATCCTCGTTCAGAGACGAACAAGTTACCGATATGACTAGTCCTATCGGAGCCATTTTCGGCCCAAAATTCCTTCATTTAGTGTGTTTTCGGAGCATTTTAATGTTTTCGGGTAAATTTGGACCCCCTGATGACAGTTATTCGCGACGATTGGATTATGCATTTCAGATTTTTTACATCACGATATCGTTACGTTATTATAAGGATCAATGAATACTGCATAAACACAAAAAAACAAAAAAAAAATACATATTAAAATTTGTATACATCTTGTTCGACTTGTGACGAAAAGGGGTGCAACACGAGGACTTCCCAGGGGGTCACCCATCCTAGTACTACTCTCGCCCAAGCACGCTTAACTTCGGAGTTCTGATGGGATCCGGTGCATTAGTGCTGGTATGATCGCACCCGTAAGGGATTGCGTGCTCTAATGTTTTATAGTCGAAACTAGAGGCATTCGCGACTACGTCGACTTCAAACGTTCATAACTTTTGTTTCGTTTGGAGTTACGGAACCCACCACACATGAACGTGATCCTCGTTCAGAGACGAACAAGTTACCGATATGACTAGTCCTATCGGAGCCATTTTCGGCCCAAAATTCCTTCATTTAGTGTGTTTTCGGAGCATTTTAATGTTTTCGGGTAAATTTGGACCCCCTGATGACAGTTATTCGCGACGATTGGATTATGCATTTCAGATTTTTTACATCACGATATCGTTACGTTATTATAAGGATCAATGAATACTGCATAAACACAAAAAAACAAAAAAAAAATACATATTAAAATTTGTATACATCTTGTTCGACTTGTGACGAAAAGGGGTGCAACACGAGGACTTCCCAGGGGGTCACCCATCCTAGTACTACTCTCGCCCAAGCACGCTTTACTTCGGAGTTCTGATGGGATCCGGTGCATTAGTGCTGGTATGATCGCACCCGTAAGGGATTGCGTGCTCTAATGTTTTATAGTCGAAACTAGAGGCATTCGCGACTACGTCGACTTCAAACGTTCATAACTTTTGTTCCGTTTGGAGTTACGGAACCCACCACACATGAACGTGATCCTCGTTCAGAGACGAACAAGTTACCGATATCACTAGTCCTATCGGAGCCATTTTCGGCCCAAAATTCCTTCATTTAGTGTGTTTTCGGAGCATTTTAATGTTTTCGGGTAAATTTGGACCCCCTGATGACAGTTATTCGCGACGATTGGATTATGCATTTCAGATTTTTTACATCACGATATCGTTACGTTATTATAAGGATCAATGAATACTGCATAAACACAAAAAAACAAAAAAAAAATACATATTAAAATTTGTATACATCTTGTTCGACTTGTGACGAAAAGGGGTGCAACACGAGGACTTCCCAGGGGGTCACCCATCCTAGTACTACTCTCGCCCAAGCACGATTTACTTCGGAGTTCTGATGGGATCCGGTGCATTAGTGCTGGTATGATCGCACCCGTAAGGGATTGCATGCTCTAATGTTTTATAGTCGAAACTAGAGGCATTCGCGACTACGTCGACTTCAAACGTTCATAACTTTTGTTCCGTTTGGAGTTACGGAACCCACCACACATGAACGTGATCCTCGTTCAGAGACGAACAAGTTACCGATATGACTAGTCCTATCGGAGCCATTTTCGGCCCAAAATTCCTTCATTTAGTGTGTTTTCGGAGCATTTTAATGTTTTCGGGTAAATTTGGACCCCCTGATTACAGTTATTCGCGACGATTGAATTATGCATTTCAGATTTTTTACATCACGATATCGTTACGTTATTATAAGGATCAATGAATACTGCATAAACACAAAAAAACAAAAAAAAAATACATATTAAAATTTGTATACATCTTGTTCGACTTGTGACGAAAAGGGGTGCAACACGAGGACTTCCCAGGGGGTCACCCATCCTAGTACTACTCTCGCCCAAGCACGCTTTACTTCGGAGTTCTGATGGGATCCGGTGCATTAGTGCTGGTATGATCGCACCCGTAAGGGATTGCGTGCTCTAATGTTTTATAGTCGAAACTAGAGGCATTCGCGACTACGTCGACTTCAAACGTTCATAACTTTTGTTCCGTTTGGAGTTACGGAACCCACCACACATGAACGTGATCCTCGTTCAGAGACGAACAAGTTACCGATATCACTAGTCCTATCGGAGCCATTTTCGGCCCAAAATTCCTTCATTTAGTGTGTTTTCGGAGCATTTTAATGTTTTCGGGTAAATTTGGACCCCCTGATGACAGTTATTCGCGACGATTGGATTATGCATTTCAGATTTTTTACATCACGATATCGTTACGTTATTATAAGGATCAATGAATACTGCATAAACACAAAAAAACAAAAAAAAAATACATATTAAAATTTGTATACATCTTGTTCGACTTGTGACGAAAAGGGGTGCAACACGAGGACTTCCCAGGGGGTCACCCATCCTAGTACTACTCTCGCCCAAGCACGATTTACTTCGGAGTTCTGATGGGATCCGGTGCATTAGTGCTGGTATGATCGCACCCGTAAGGGATTGCATGCTCTAATGTTTTATAGTCGAAACTAGAGGCATTCGCGACTACGTCGACTTCAAACGTTCATAACTTTTGTTCCGTTTGGAGTTACGGAACCCACCACACATGAACGTGATCCTCGTTCAGAGACGAACAAGTTACCGATATGACTAGTCCTATCGGAGCCATTTTCGGCCCAAAATTCCTTCATTTAGTGTGTTTTCGGAGCATTTTAATGTTTTCGGGTAAATTTGGACCCCCTGATTACAGTTATTCGCGACGATTGAATTATGCATTTCAGATTTTTTACATCACGATATCGTTACGTTATTATAAGGATCAATGAATACTGCATAAACACAAAAAAACAAAAAAAAAATACATATTAAAATTTGTATACATCTTGTTCGACTTGTGACGAAAAGGGGTGCAACACGAGGACTTCCCAGGGGGTCACCCATCCTAGTACTACTCTCGCCCAAGCACGCTTTACTTCGGAGTTCTGATGGGATCCGGTGCATTAGTGCTGGTATGATCGCACCCGTAAGGGATTGCGTGCTCTAATGTTTTATAGTCGAAACTAGAGGCATTCGCGACTACGTCGACTTCAAACGTTCATAACTTTTGTTCCGTTTGGAGTTACGGAACCCACCACACATGAACGTGATCCTCGTTCAGAGACGAACAAGTTACCGATATGACTAGTCCTATCGGAGCCATTTTCGGCCCAAAATTCCTTCATTTAGTGTGTTTTCGGAGCATTTTAATGTTTTCGGGTAAATTTGGACCCCCTGATTACAGTTATTCGCGACGATTGAATTATGCATTTCAGATTTTTTACATCACGATATCGTTACGTTATTATAAGGATCAATGAATACTGCATAAACACAAAAAAACAAAAAAAAAATACATATTAAAATTTGTATACATCTTGTTCGACTTGTGACGAAAAGGGGTGCAACACGAGGACTTCCCAGGGGGTCACCCATCCTAGTACTACTCTCGCCCAAGCACGCTTTACTTCGGAGTTCTGATGGGATCCGGTGCATTAGTGCTGGTATGATCGCACCCGTAAGGGATTGCGTGCTCTAATGTTTTATAGTCGAAACTAGAGGCATTCGCGACTACGTCGACTTCAAACGTTCATAACTTTTGTTCCGTTTGGAGTTACGGAACCCACCACACATGAACGTGATCCTCGTTCAGAGACGAACAAGTTACCGATATCACTAGTCCTATCGGAGCCATTTTCGGCCCAAAATTCCTTCATTTAGTGTGTTTTCGGAGCATTTTAATGTTTTCGGGTAAATTTGGACCCCCTGATGACAGTTATTCGCGACGATTGGATTATGCATTTCAGATTTTTTACATCACGATATCGTTACGTTATTATAAGGATCAATGAATACTGCATAAACACAAAAAAACAAAAAAAAAATACATATTAAAATTTGTATACATCTTGTTCGACTTGTGACGAAAAGGGGTGCAACACGAGGACTTCCCAGGGGGTCACCCATCCTAGTACTACTCTCGCCCAAGCACGCTTTACTTCGGAGTTCTGATGGGATCCGGTGCATTAGTGCTGGTATGATCGCACCCGTAAGGGATTGCGTGCTCTAATGTTTTATAGTCGAAACTAGAGGCATTCGCGACTACGTCGACTTCAAACGTTCATAACTTTTGTTCCGTTTGGAGTTACGGAACCCACCACACATGAACGTGATCCTCGTTCAGAGACGAACAAGTTAACGATATGACTAGTCCTATCGGAGCCATTTTCGGCCCAAAATTCCTTCATTTAGTGTGTTTTCGGAGCATTTTAATGTTTTCGGGTAAATTTGGACCCCCTGATTACAGTTATTCGCGACGATTGAATTATGCATTTCAGATTTTTTACATCACGATATCGTTACGTTATTATAAGGATCAATGAATACTGCATAAACACAAAAAAACAAAAAAAAAATACATATTAAAATTTGTATACATCTTGTTCGACTTGTGACGAAAAGGGGTGCAACACGAGGACTTCCCAGGGGGTCACCCATCCTAGTACTACTCTCGCCCAAGCACGCTTTACTTCGGAGTTCTGATGGGATCCGGTGCATTAGTGCTGGTATGATCGCACCCGTAAGGGATTGCGTGCTCTAATGTTTTATAGTCGAAACTAGAGGCATTCGCGACTACGTCGACTTCAAACGTTCATAACTTTTGTTCCGTTTGGAGTTACGGAACCCACCACACATGAACGTGATCCTCGTTCAGAGACGAACAAGTTACCGATATGACTAGTCCTATCGGAGCCATTTTCGGCCCAAAATTCCTTCATTTAGTGTGTTTTCGGAGCATTTTAATGTTTTCGGGTAAATTTGGACCCCCTGATGACAGTTATTCGCGACGATTGGATTATGCATTTCAGATTTTTTACATCACGATATCGTTACGTTATTATAAGGATCAATGAATACTGCATAAACACAAAAAACAAAAAAAAAATACATATTAAAATTTGTATACATCTTGTTCGACTTGTGACGAAAAGGGGTGCAACACGAGGACTTCCCAGGGGGTCACCCATCCTAGTACTACTCTCGCCCAAGCACGCTTTACTTCGGAGTTCTGATGGGATCCGGTGCATTAGTGCTGGTATGATCGCACCCGTAAGGGATTGCGTGCTCTAATGTTTTATAGTCGAAACTAGAGGCATTCGCGACTACGTCGACTTCAAACGTTCATAACTTTTGTTCCGTTTGGAGTTACGGAACCCACCACACATGAACGTGATCCTCGTTCAGAGACGAACAAGTTACCGATATCACTAGTCCTATCGGAGCCATTTTCGGCCCAAAATTCCTTCATTTAGTGTGTTTTCGGAGCATTTTAATGTTTTCGGGTAAATTTGGACCCCCTGATGACAGTTATTCGCGACGATTGGATTATGCATTTCAGATTTTTTACATCACGATATCGTTACGTTATTATAAGGATCAATGAATACTGCATAAACACAAAAAAACAAAAAAAAAATACATATTAAAATTTGTATACATCTTGTTCGACTTGTGACGAAAAGGGGTGCAACACGAGGACTTCCCAGGGGGTCACCCATCCTAGTACTACTCTCGCCCAAGCACGCTTAACTTCGGAGTTCTGATGGGATCCGGTGCATTAGTGCTGGTATGATCGCACCCGTAAGGGATTGCGTGCTCTAATGTTTTATAGTCGAAACTAGAGGCATTCGCGACTACGTCGACTTCAAACGTTCATAACTTTTGTTTCGTTTGGAGTTACGGAACCCACCACACATGAACGTGATCCTCGTTCAGAGACGAACAAGTTACCGATATGACTAGTCCTATCGGAGCCATTTTCGGCCCAAAATTCCTTCATTTAGTGTGTTTTCGGAGCATTTTAATGTTTTCGGGTAAATTTGGACCCCCTGATTACAGTTATTCGCGACGATTGAATTATGCATTTCAGATTTTTTACATCACGATATCGTTACGTTATTATAAGGATCAATGAATACTGCATAAACACAAAAAAACAAAAAAAAAATACATATTAAAATTTGTATACATCTTGTTCGACTTGTGACGAAAAGGGGTGCAACACGAGGACTTCCCAGGGGGTCACCCATCCTAGTACTACTCTCGCCCAAGCACGCTTTACTTCGGAGTTCTGATGGGATCCGGTGCATTAGTGCTGGTATGATCGCACCCGTAAGGGATTGCGTGCTCTAATGTTTTATAGTCGAAACTAGAGGCATTCGCGACTACGTCGACTTCAAACGTTCATAACTTTTGTTCCGTTTGGAGTTACGGAACCCACCACACATGAACGTGATCCTCGTTCAGAGACGAACAAGTTACCGATATGACTAGTCCTATCGGAGCCATTTTCGGCCCAAAATTCCTTCATTTAGTGTGTTTTCGGAGCATTTTAATGTTTTCGGGTAAATTTGGACCCCCTGATGACAGTTATTCGCGACGATTGGATTATGCATTTCAGATTTTTTACATCACGATATCGTTACGTTATTATAAGGATCAATGAATACTGCATAAACACAAAAAACAAAAAAAAAATACATATTAAAATTTGTATACATCTTGTTCGACTTGTGACGAAAAGGGGTGCAACACGAGGACTTCCCAGGGGGTCACCCATCCTAGTACTACTCTCGCCCAAGCACGCTTTACTTCGGAGTTCTGATGGGATCCGGTGCATTAGTGCTGGTATGATCGCACCCGTAAGGGATTGCGTGCTCTAATGTTTTATAGTCGAAACTAGAGGCATTCGCGACTACGTCGACTTCAAACGTTCATAACTTTTGTTCCGTTTGGAGTTACGGAACCCACCACACATGAACGTGATCCTCGTTCAGAGACGAACAAGTTACCGATATCACTAGTCCTATCGGAGCCATTTTCGGCCCAAAATTCCTTCATTTAGTGTGTTTTCGGAGCATTTTAATGTTTTCGGGTAAATTTGGACCCCCTGATGACAGTTATTCGCGACGATTGGATTATGCATTTCAGATTTTTTACATCACGATATCGTTACGTTATTATAAGGATCAATGAATACTGCATAAACACAAAAAAACAAAAAAAAAATACATATTAAAATTTGTATACATCTTGTTCGACTTGTGACGAAAAGGGGTGCAACACGAGGACTTCCCAGGGGGTCACCCATCCTAGTACTACTCTCGCCCAAGCACGCTTAACTTCGGAGTTCTGATGGGATCCGGTGCATTAGTGCTGGTATGATCGCACCCGTAAGGGATTGCGTGCTCTAATGTTTTATAGTCGAAACTAGAGGCATTCGCGACTACGTCGACTTCAAACGTTCATAACTTTTGTTTCGTTTGGAGTTACGGAACCCACCACACATGAACGTGATCCTCGTTCAGAGACGAACAAGTTACCGATATGACTAGTCCTATCGGAGCCATTTTCGGCCCAAAATTCCTTCATTTAGTGTGTTTTCGGAGCATTTTAATGTTTTCGGGTAAATTTGGACCCCCTGATTACAGTTATTCGCGACGATTGAATTATGCATTTCAGATTTTTTACATCACGATATCGTTACGTTATTATAAGGATCAATGAATACTGCATAAACACAAAAAAACAAAAAAAAAATACATATTAAAATTTGTATACATCTTGTTCGACTTGTGACGAAAAGGGGTGCAACACGAGGACTTCCCAGGGGGTCACCCATCCTAGTACTACTCTCGCCCAAGCACGCTTTACTTCGGAGTTCTGATGGGATCCGGTGCATTAGTGCTGGTATGATCGCACCCGTAAGGGATTGCGTGCTCTAATGTTTTATAGTCGAAACTAGAGGCATTCGCGACTACGTCGACTTCAAACGTTCATAACTTTTGTTCCGTTTGGAGTTACGGAACCCACCACACATGAACGTGATCCTCGTTCAGAGACGAACAAGTTACCGATATGACTAGTCCTATCGGAGCCATTTTCGGCCCAAAATTCCTTCATTTAGTGTGTTTTCGGAGCATTTTAATGTTTTCGGGTAAATTTGGACCCCCTGATGACAGTTATTCGCGACGATTGGATTATGCATTTCAGATTTTTTACATCACGATATCGTTACGTTATTATAAGGATCAATGAATACTGCATAAACACAAAAAACAAAAAAAAAATACATATTAAAATTTGTATACATCTTGTTCGACTTGTGACGAAAAGGGGTGCAACACGAGGACTTCCCAGGGGGTCACCCATCCTAGTACTACTCTCGCCCAAGCACGCTTTACTTCGGAGTTCTGATGGGATCCGGTGCATTAGTGCTGGTATGATCGCACCCGTAAGGGATTGCGTGCTCTAATGTTTTATAGTCGAAACTAGAGGCATTCGCGACTACGTCGACTTCAAACGTTCATAACTTTTGTTCCGTTTGGAGTTACGGAACCCACCACACATGAACGTGATCCTCGTTCAGAGACGAACAAGTTACCGATATCACTAGTCCTATCGGAGCCATTTTCGGCCCAAAATTCCTTCATTTAGTGTGTTTTCGGAGCATTTTAATGTTTTCGGGTAAATTTGGACCCCCTGATGACAGTTATTCGCGACGATTGGATTATGCATTTCAGATTTTTTACATCACGATATCGTTACGTTATTATAAGGATCAATGAATACTGCATAAACACAAAAAAACAAAAAAAAAATACATATTAAAATTTGTATACATCTTGTTCGACTTGTGACGAAAAGGGGTGCAACACGAGGACTTCCCAGGGGGTCACCCATCCTAGTACTACTCTCGCCCAAGCACGCTTAACTTCGGAGTTCTGATGGGATCCGGTGCATTAGTGCTGGTATGATCGCACCCGTAAGGGATTGCGTGCTCTAATGTTTTATAGTCGAAACTAGAGGCATTCGCGACTACGTCGACTTCAAACGTTCATAACTTTTGTTTCGTTTGGAGTTACGGAACCCACCACACATGAACGTGATCCTCGTTCAGAGACGAACAAGTTACCGATATGACTAGTCCTATCGGAGCCATTTTCGGCTCAAAATTCCTTCATTTAGTGTGTTTTCGGAGCATTTTAATGTTTTCGGGTAAATTTGGACCCCCTGATGACAGTTATTCGCGACGATTGGATTATGCATTTCAGATTTTTTACATAACGATATCGTTACGTTATTATAAGGATCAATGAATACTGCATAAACACAAAAAAACAAAAAAAAAATACATATTAAAATTTGTATACATCTTGTTCGACTTGTGACGAAAAGGGGTGCAACACGAGGACTTCCCAGGGGGTCACCCATCCTAGTACTACTCTCGCCCAAGCACGATTTACTTCGGAGTTCTGATGGGATCCGGTGCATTAGTGCTGGTATGATCGCACCCGTAAGGGATTGCATGCTCTAATGTTTTATAGTCGAAACTAGAGGCATTCGCGACTACGTCGACTTCAAACGTTCATAACTTTTGTTCCGTTTGGAGTTACGGAACCCACCACACATGAACGTGATCCTCGTTCAGAGACGAACAAGTTATCGATATGACTAGTCCTATCGGAGCCATTTTCGGCCCAAAATTCCTTCATTTAGTGTGTTTTCGGAGCATTTTAATGTTTTCGGGTAAATTTGGACCCCCTGATTACAGTTATTCGCGACGATTGAATTATGCATTTCAGATTTTTTACATCACGATATCGTTACGTTATTATAAGGATCAATGAATACTGCATAAACACAAAAAAACAAAAAAAAAATACATATTAAAATTTGTATACATCTTGTTCGACTTGTGACGAAAAGGGGTGCAACACGAGGACTTCCCAGGGGGTCACCCATCCTAGTACTACTCTCGCCCAAGCACGCTTTACTTCGGAGTTCTGATGGGATCCGGTGCATTAGTGCTGGTATGATCGCACCCGTAAGGGATTGCGTGCTCTAATGTTTTATAGTCGAAACTAGAGGCATTCGCGACTACGTCGACTTCAAACGTTCATAACTTTTGTTCCGTTTGGAGTTACGGAACCCACCACACATGAACGTGATCCTCGTTCAGAGACGAACAAGTTACCGATATGACTAGTCCTATCGGAGCCATTTTCGGCCCAAAATTCCTTCATTTAGTGTGTTTTCGGAGCATTTTAATGTTTTCGGGTAAATTTGGACCCCCTGATGACAGTTATTCGCGACGATTGGATTATGCATTTCAGATTTTTTACATCACGATATCGTTACGTTATTATAAGGATCAATGAATACTGCATAAACACAAAAAACAAAAAAAAAATACATATTAAAATTTGTATACATCTTGTTCGACTTGTGACGAAAAGGGGTGCAACACGAGGACTTCCCAGGGGGTCACCCATCCTAGTACTACTCTCGCCCAAGCACGCTTTACTTCGGAGTTCTGATGGGATCCGGTGCATTAGTGCTGGTATGATCGCACCCGTAAGGGATTGCGTGCTCTAATGTTTTATAGTCGAAACTAGAGGCATTCGCGACTACGTCGACTTCAAACGTTCATAACTTTTGTTCCGTTTGGAGTTACGGAACCCACCACACATGAACGTGATCCTCGTTCAGAGACGAACAAGTTACCGATATCACTAGTCCTATCGGAGCCATTTTCGGCCCAAAATTCCTTCATTTAGTGTGTTTTCGGAGCATTTTAATGTTTTCGGGTAAATTTGGACCCCCTGATGACAGTTATTCGCGACGATTGGATTATGCATTTCAGATTTTTTACATCACGATATCGTTACGTTATTATAAGGATCAATGAATACTGCATAAACACAAAAAAACAAAAAAAAAATACATATTAAAATTTGTATACATCTTGTTCGACTTGTGACGAAAAGGGGTGCAACACGAGGACTTCCCAGGGGGTCACCCATCCTAGTACTACTCTCGCCCAAGCACGCTTAACTTCGGAGTTCTGATGGGATCCGGTGCATTAGTGCTGGTATGATCGCACCCGTAAGGGATTGCGTGCTCTAATGTTTTATAGTCGAAACTAGAGGCATTCGCGACTACGTCGACTTCAAACGTTCATAACTTTTGTTTCGTTTGGAGTTACGGAACCCACCACACATGAACGTGATCCTCGTTCAGAGACGAACAAGTTACCGATATGACTAGTCCTATCGGAGCCATTTTCGGCCCAAAATTCCTTCATTTAGTGTGTTTTCGGAGCATTTTAATGTTTTCGGGTAAATTTGGACCCCCTGATGACAGTTATTCGCGACGATTGGATTATGCATTTCAGATTTTTTACATCACGATATCGTTACGTTATTATAAGGATCAATGAATACTGCATAAACACAAAAAACAAAAAAAAAATACATATTAAAATTTGTATACATCTTGTTCGACTTGTGACGAAAAGGGGTGCAACACGAGGACTTCCCAGGGGGTCACCCATCCTAGTACTACTCTCGCCCAAGCACGCTTTACTTCGGAGTTCTGATGGGATCCGGTGCATTAGTGCTGGTATGATCGCACCCGTAAGGGATTGCGTGCTCTAATGTTTTATAGTCGAAACTAGAGGCATTCGCGACTACGTCGACTTCAAACGTTCATAACTTTTGTTCCGTTTGGAGTTACGGAACCCACCACACATGAACGTGATCCTCGTTCAGAGACGAACAAGTTACCGATATCACTAGTCCTATCGGAGCCATTTTCGGCCCAAAATTCCTTCATTTAGTGTGTTTTCGGAGCATTTTAATGTTTTCGGGTAAATTTGGACCCCCTGATGACAGTTATTCGCGACGATTGGATTATGCATATCAGATTTTTTACATCACGATATCGTTACGTTATTATAAGGATCAATGAATACTGCATAAACACAAAAAAACAAAAAAAAAATACATATTAAAATTTGTATACATCTTGTTCGACTTGTGACGAAAAGGGGTGCAACACGAGGACTTCCCAGGGGGTCACCCATCCTAGTACTACTCTCGCCCAAGCACGCTTAACTTCGGAGTTCTGATGGGATCCGGTGCATTAGTGCTGGTATGATCGCACCCGTAAGGGATTGCGTGCTCTAATGTTTTATAGTCGAAACTAGAGGCATTCGCGACTACGTCGACTTCAAACGTTCATAACTTTTGTTTCGTTTGGAGTTACGGAACCCACCACACATGAACGTGATCCTCGTTCAGAGACGAACAAGTTACCGATATGACTAGTCCTATCGGAGCCATTTTCGGCCCAAAATTCCTTCATTTAGTGTGTTTTCGGAGCATTTTAATGTTTTCGGGTAAATTTGGACCCCCTGATGACAGTTATTCGCGACGATTGGATTATGCATTTCAGATTTTTTACATCACGATATCGTTACGTTATTATAAGGATCAATGAATACTGCATAAACACAAAAAAACAAAAAAAAAATACATATTAAAATTTGTATACATCTTGTTCGACTTGTGACGAAAAGGGGTGCAACACGAGGACTTCCCAGGGGGTCACCCATCCTAGTACTACTCTCGCCCAAGCACGCTTAACTTCGGAGTTCTGATGGGATCCGGTGCATTAGTGCTGGTATGATCGCACCCGTAAGGGATTGCGTGCTCTAATGTTTTATAGTCGAAACTAGAGGCATTCGCGACTACGTCGACTTCAAACGTTCATAACTTTTGTTTCGTTTGGAGTTACGGAACCCACCACACATGAACGTGATCCTCGTTCAGAGACGAACAAGTTACCGATATGACTAGTCCTATCGGAGCCATTTTCGGCCCAAAATTCCTTCATTTAGTGTGTTTTCGGAGCATTTTAATGTTTTCGGGTAAATTTGGACCCCCTGATGACAGTTATTCGCGACGATTGGATTATGCATTTCAGATTTTTTACATCACGATATCGTTACGTTATTATAAGGATCAATGAATACTGCATAAACACAAAAAAACAAAAAAAAAATACATATTAAAATTTGTATACATCTTGTTCGACTTGTGACGAAAAGGGGTGCAACACGAGGACTTCCCAGGGGGTCACCCATCCTAGTACTACTCTCGCCCAAGCACGATTTACTTCGGAGTTCTGATGGGATCCGGTGCATTAGTGCTGGTATGATCGCACCCGTAAGGGATTGCATGCTCTAATGTTTTATAGTCGAAACTAGAGGCATTCGCGACTACGTCGACTTCAAACGTTCATAACTTTTGTTCCGTTTGGAGTTACGGAACCCACCACACATGAACGTGATCCTCGTTCAGAGACGAACAAGTTACCGATATGACTAGTCCTATCGGAGCCATTTTCGGCCCAAAATTCCTTCATTTAGTGTGTTTTCGGAGCATTTTAATGTTTTCGGGTAAATTTGGACCCCCTGATTACAGTTATTCGCGACGATTGAATTATGCATTTCAGATTTTTTACATCACGATATCGTTACGTTATTATAAGGATCAATGAATACTGCATAAACACAAAAAAACAAAAAAAAAATACATATTAAAATTTGTATACATCTTGTTCGACTTGTGACGAAAAGGGGTGCAACACGAGGACTTCCCAGGGGGTCACCCATCCTAGTACTACTCTCGCCCAAGCACGCTTTACTTCGGAGTTCTGATGGGATCCGGTGCATTAGTGCTGGTATGATCGCACCCGTAAGGGATTGCGTGCTCTAATGTTTTATAGTCGAAACTAGAGGCATTCGCGACTACGTCGACTTCAAACGTTCATAACTTTTGTTCCGTTTGGAGTTACGGAACCCACCACACATGAACGTGATCCTCGTTCAGAGACGAACAAGTTACCGATATGACTAGTCCTATCGGAGCCATTTTCGGCCCAAAATTCCTTCATTTAGTGTGTTTTCGGAGCATTTTAATGTTTTCGGGTAAATTTGGACCCCCTGATGACAGTTATTCGCGACGATTGGATTATGCATTTCAGATTTTTTACATCACGATATCCTTACGTTATTATAAGGATCAATGAATACTGCATAAACACAAAAAACAAAAAAAAAATACATATTAAAATTTGTATACATCTTGTTCGACTTGTGACGAAAAGGGGTGCAACACGAGGACTTCCCAGGGGGTCACCCATCCTAGTACTACTCTCGCCCAAGCACGCTTTACTTCGGAGTTCTGATGGGATCCGGTGCATTAGTGCTGGTATGATCGCACCCGTAAGGGATTGCGTGCTCTAATGTTTTATAGTCGAAACTAGAGGCATTCGCGACTACGTCGACTTCAAACGTTCATAACTTTTGTTCCGTTTGGAGTTACGGAACCCACCACACATGAACGTGATCCTCGTTCAGAGACGAACAAGTTACCGATATCACTAGTCCTATCGGAGCCATTTTCGGCCCAAAATTCCTTCATTTAGTGTGTTTTCGGAGCATTTTAATGTTTTCGGGTAAATTTGGACCCCCTGATGACAGTTATTCGCGACGATTGGATTATGCATTTCAGATTTTTTACATCACGATATCGTTACGTTATTATAAGGATCAATGAATACTGCATAAACACAAAAAAACAAAAAAAAAATACATATTAAAATTTGTATACATCTTGTTCGACTTGTGACGAAAAGGGGTGCAACACGAGGACTTCCCAGGGGGTCACCCATCCTAGTACTACTCTCGCCCAAGCACGCTTAACTTCGGAGTTCTGATGGGATCCGGTGCATTAGTGCTGGTATGATCGCACCCGTAAGGGATTGCGTGCTCTAATGTTTTATAGTCGAAACTAGAGGCATTCGCGACTACGTCGACTTCAAACGTTCATAACTTTTGTTTCGTTTGGAGTTACGGAACCCACCACACATGAACGTGATCCTCGTTCAGAGACGAACAAGTTACCGATATGACTAGTCCTATCGGAGCCATTTTCGGCCCAAAATTCCTTCATTTAGTGTGTTTTCGGAGCATTTTAATGTTTTCGGGTAAATTTGGACCCCCTGATGACAGTTATTCGCGACGATTGGATTATGCATTTCAGATTTTTTACATCACGATATCGTTACGTTATTATAAGGATCAATGAATACTGCATAAACACAAAAAAACAAAAAAAAAATACATATTAAAATTTGTATACATCTTGTTCGACTTGTGACGAAAAGGGGTGCAACACGAGGACTTCCCAGGGGGTCACCCATCCTAGTACTACTCTCGCCCAAGCACGCTTAACTTCGGAGTTCTGATGGGATCCGGTGCATTAGTGCTGGTATGATCGCACCCGTAAGGGATTGCGTGCTCTAATGTTTTATAGTCGAAACTAGAGGCATTCGCGACTACGTCGACTTCAAACGTTCATAACTTTTGTTCCGTTTGGAGTTACGGAACCCACCACACATGAACGTGATCCTCGTTCAGAGACGAACAAGTTACCGATATCACTAGTCCTATCGGAGCCATTTTCGGCCCAAAATTCCTTCATTTAGTGTGTTTTCGGAGCATTTTAATGTTTTCGGGTAAATTTGGACCCCCTGATGACAGTTATTCGCGACGATTGGATTATGCATTTCAGATTTTTTACATCACGATATCGTTACGTTATTATAAGGATCAATGAATACTGCATAAACACAAAAAAACAAAAAAAAAATACATATTAAAATTTGTATACATCTTGTTCGACTTGTGACGAAAAGGGGTGCAACACGAGGACTTCCCAGGGGGTCACCCATCCTAGTACTACTCTCGCCCAAGCACGCTTTACTTCGGAGTTCTGATGGGATCCGGTGCATTAGTGCTGGTATGATCGCACCCGTAAGGGATTGCGTGCTCTAATGTTTTATAGTCGAAACTAGAGGCATTCGCGACTACGTCGACTTCAAACGTTCATAACTTTTGTTCCGTTTGGAGTTACGGAACCCACCACACATGAACGTGATCCTCGTTCAGAGACGAACAAGTTACCGATATGACTAGTCCTATCGGAGCCATTTTCGGCCCAAAATTCCTTCATTTAGTGTGTTTTCGGAGCATTTTAATGTTTTCGGGTAAATTTGGACCCCCTGATGACAGTTATTCGCGACGATTGGATTATGCATTTCAGATTTTTTACATCACGATATCGTTACGTTATTATAAGGATCAATGAATACTGCATAAACACAAAAAACAAAAAAAAAATACATATTAAAATTTGTATACATCTTGTTCGACTTGTGACGAAAAGGGGTGCAACACGAGGACTTCCCAGGGGGTCACCCATCCTAGTACTACTCTCGCCCAAGCACGCTTTACTTCGGAGTTCTGATGGGATCCGGTGCATTAGTGCTGGTATGATCGCACCCGTAAGGGATTGCGTGCTCTAATGTTTTATAGTCGAAACTAGAGGCATTCGCGACTACGTCGACTTCAAACGTTCATAACTTTTGTTCCGTTTGGAGTTACGGAACCCACCACACATGAACGTGATCCTCGTTCAGAGACGAACAAGTTACCGATATCACTAGTCCTATCGGAGCCATTTTCGGCCCAAAATTCCTTCATTTAGTGTGTTTTCGGAGCATTTTAATGTTTTCGGGTAAATTTGGACCCCCTGATGACAGTTATTCGCGACGATTGGATTATGCATTTCAGATTTTTTACATCACGATATCGTTACGTTATTATAAGGATCAATGAATACTGCATAAACACAAAAAAACAAAAAAAAAATACATATTAAAATTTGTATACATCTTGTTCGACTTGTGACGAAAAGGGGTGCAACACGAGGACTTCCCAGGGGGTCACCCATCCTAGTACTACTCTCGCCCAAGCACGCTTAACTTCGGAGTTCTGATGGGATCCGGTGCATTAGTGCTGGTATGATCGCACCCGTAAGGGATTGCGTGCTCTAATGTTTTATAGTCGAAACTAGAGGCATTCGCGACTACGTCGACTTCAAACGTTCATAACTTTTGTTCCGTTTGGAGTTACGGAACCCACCACACATGAACGTGATCCTCGTTCAGAGACGAACAAGTTACCGATATGACTAGTCCTATCGGAGCCATTTTCGGCCCAAAATTCCTTCATTTAGTGTGTTTTCGGAGCATTTTAATGTTTTCGGGTAAATTTGGACCCCCTGATGACAGTTATTCGCGACGATTGGATTATGCATTTCAGATTTTTTACATCACGATATCGTTACGTTATTATAAGGATCAATGAATACTGCATAAACACAAAAAACAAAAAAAAAATACATATTAAAATTTGTATACATCTTGTTCGACTTGTGACGAAAAGGGGTGCAACACGAGGACTTCCCAGGGGGTCACCCATCCTAGTACTACTCTCGCCCAAGCACGCTTTACTTCGGAGTTCTGATGGGATCCGGTGCATTAGTGCTGGTATGATCGCACCCGTAAGGGATTGCGTGCTCTAATGTTTTATAGTCGAAACTAGAGGCATTCGCGACTACGTCGACTTCAAACGTTCATAACTTTTGTTCCGTTTGGAGTTACGGAACCCACCACACATGAACGTGATCCTCGTTCAGAGACGAACAAGTTACCGATATCACTAGTCCTATCGGAGCCATTTTCGGCCCAAAATTCCTTCATTTAGTGTGTTTTCGGAGCATTTTAATGTTTTCGGGTAAATTTGGACCCCCTGATGACAGTTATTCGCGACGATTGGATTATGCATTTCAGATTTTTTACATCACGATATCGTTACGTTATTATAAGGATCAATGAATACTGCATAAACACAAAAAAACAAAAAAAAAATACATATTAAAATTTGTATACATCTTGTTCGACTTGTGACGAAAAGGGGTGCAACACGAGGACTTCCCAGGGGGTCACCCATCCTAGTACTACTCTCGCCCAAGCACGCTTAACTTCGGAGTTCTGATGGGATCCGGTGCATTAGTGCTGGTATGATCGCACCCGTAAGGGATTGCGTGCTCTAATGTTTTATAGTCGAAACTAGAGGCATTCGCGACTACGTCGACTTCAAACGTTCATAACTTTTGTTTCGTTTGGAGTTACGGAACCCACCACACATGAACGTGATCCTCGTTCAGAGACGAACAAGTTACCGATATGACTAGTCCTATCGGAGCCATTTTCGGCCCAAAATTCCTTCATTTAGTGTGTTTTCGGAGCATTTTAATGTTTTCGGGTAAATTTGGACCCCCTGATGACAGTTATTCGCGACGATTGGATTATGCATTTCAGATTTTTTACATCACGATATCGTTACGTTATTATAAGGATCAATGAATACTGCATAAACACAAAAAACAAAAAAAAAATACATATTAAAATTTGTATACATCTTGTTCGACTTGTGACGAAAAGGGGTGCAACACGAGGACTTCCCAGGGGGTCACCCATCCTAGTACTACTCTCGCCCAAGCACGCTTTACTTCGGAGTTCTGATGGGATCCGGTGCATTAGTGCTGGTATGATCGCACCCGTAAGGGATTGCGTGCTCTAATGTTTTATAGTCGAAACTAGAGGCATTCGCGACTACGTCGACTTCAAACGTTCATAACTTTTGTTCCGTTTGGAGTTACGGAACCCACCACACATGAACGTGATCCTCGTTCAGAGACGAACAAGTTACCGATATCACTAGTCCTATCGGAGCCATTTTCGGCCCAAAATTCCTTCATTTAGTGTGTTTTCGGAGCATTTTAATGTTTTCGGGTAAATTTGGACCCCCTGATGACAGTTATTCGCGACGATTGGATTATGCATTTCAGATTTTTTACATCACGATATCGTTACGTTATTATAAGGATCAATGAATACTGCATAAACACAAAAAAACAAAAAAAAAATACATATTAAAATTTGTATACATCTTGTTCGACTTGTGACGAAAAGGGGTGCAACACGAGGACTTCCCAGGGGGTCACCCATCCTAGTACTACTCTCGCCCAAGCACGCTTTACTTCGGAGTTCTGATGGGATCCGGTGCATTAGTGCTGGTATGATCGCACCCGTAAGGGATTGCGTGCTCTAATGTTTTATAGTCGAAACTAGAGGCATTCGCGACTACGTCGACTTCAAACGTTCATAACTTTTGTTCCGTTTGGAGTTACGGAACCCACCACACATGAACGTGATCCTCGTTCAGAGACGAACAAGTTACCGATATGACTAGTCCTATCGGAGCCATTTTCGGCCCAAAATTCCTTCATTTAGTGTGTTTTCGGAGCATTTTAATGTTTTCGGGTAAATTTGGACCCCCTGATGACAGTTATTCGCGACGATTGGATTATGCATTTCAGATTTTTTACATCACGATATCGTTACGTTATTATAAGGATCAATGAATACTGCATAAACACAAAAAACAAAAAAAAAATACATATTAAAATTTGTATACATCTTGTTCGACTTGTGACGAAAAGGGGTGCAACACGAGGACTTCCCAGGGGGTCACCCATCCTAGTACTACTCTCGCCCAAGCACGCTTTACTTCGGAGTTCTGATGGGATCCGGTGCATTAGTGCTGGTATGATCGCACCCGTAAGGGATTGCGTGCTCTAATGTTTTATAGTCGAAACTAGAGGCATTCGCGACTACGTCGACTTCAAACGTTCATAACTTTTGTTCCGTTTGGAGTTACGGAACCCACCACACATGAACGTGATCCTCGTTCAGAGACGAACAAGTTACCGATATCACTAGTCCTATCGGAGCCATTTTCGGCCCAAAATTCCTTCATTTAGTGTGTTTTCGGAGCATTTTAATGTTTTCGGGTAAATTTGGACCCCCTGATGACAGTTATTCGCGACGATTGGATTATGCATTTCAGATTTTTTACATCACGATATCGTTACGTTATTATAAGGATCAATGAATACTGCATAAACACAAAAAAACAAAAAAAAAATACATATTAAAATTTGTATACATCTTGTTCGACTTGTGACGAAAAGGGGTGCAACACGAGGACTTCCCAGGGGGTCACCCATCCTAGTACTACTCTCGCCCAAGCACGCTTTACTTCGGAGTTCTGATGGGATCCGGTGCATTAGTGCTGGTATGATCGCACCCGTAAGGGATTGCGTGCTCTAATGTTTTATAGTCGAAACTAGAGGCATTCGCGACTACGTCGACTTCAAACGTTCATAACTTTTGTTCCGTTTGGAGTTACGGAACCCACCACACATGAACGTGATCCTCGTTCAGAGACGAACAAGTTACCGATATGACTAGTCCTATCGGAGCCATTTTCGGCCCAAAATTCCTTCATTTAGTGTGTTTTCGGAGCATTTTAATGTTTTCGGGTAAATTTGGACCCCCTGATGACAGTTATTCGCGACGATTGGATTATGCATTTCAGATTTTTTACATCACGATATCGTTACGTTATTATAAGGATCAATGAATACTGCATAAACACAAAAAACAAAAAAAAAATACATATTAAAATTTGTATACATCTTGTTCGACTTGTGACGAAAAGGGGTGCAACACGAGGACTTCCCAGGGGGTCACCCATCCTAGTACTACTCTCGCCCAAGCACGCTTTACTTCGGAGTTCTGATGGGATCCGGTGCATTAGTGCTGGTATGATCGCACCCGTAAGGGATTGCGTGCTCTAATGTTTTATAGTCGAAACTAGAGGCATTCGCGACTACGTCGACTTCAAACGTTCATAACTTTTGTTCCGTTTGGAGTTACGGAACCCACCACACATGAACGTGATCCTCGTTCAGAGACGAACAAGTTACCGATATCACTAGTCCTATCGGAGCCATTTTCGGCCCAAAATTCCTTCATTTAGTGTGTTTTCGGAGCATTTTAATGTTTTCGGGTAAATTTGGACCCCCTGATGACAGTTATTCGCGACGATTGGATTATGCATTTCAGATTTTTTACATCACGATATCGTTACGTTATTATAAGGATCAATGAATACTGCATAAACACAAAAAAACAAAAAAAAAATACATATTAAAATTTGTATACATCTTGTTCGACTTGTGACGAAAAGGGGTGCAACACGAGGACTTCCCAGGGGGTCACCCATCCTAGTACTACTCTCGCCCAAGCACGCTTAACTTCGGAGTTCTGATGGGATCCGGTGCATTAGTGCTGGTATGATCGCACCCGTAAGGGATTGCGTGCTCTAATGTTTTATAGTCGAAACTAGAGGCATTCGCGACTACGTCGACTTCAAACGTTCATAACTTTTGTTTCGTTTGGAGTTACGGAACCCACCACACATGAACGTGATCCTCGTTCAGAGACGAACAAGTTACCGATATGACTAGTCCTATCGGAGCCATTTTCGGCCCAAAATTCCTTCATTTAGTGTGTTTTCGGAGCATTTTAATGTTTTCGGGTAAATTTGGACCCCCTGATTACAGTTATTCGCGACGATTGAATTATGCATTTCAGATTTTTTACATCACGATATCGTTACGTTATTATAAGGATCAATGAATACTGCATAAACACAAAAAAACAAAAAAAAAATACATATTAAAATTTGTATACATCTTGTTCGACTTGTGACGAAAAGGGGTGCAACACGAGGACTTCCCAGGGGGTCACCCATCCTAGTACTACTCTCGCCCAAGCACGCTTTACTTCGGAGTTCTGATGGGATCCGGTGCATTAGTGCTGGTATGATCGCACCCGTAAGGGATTGCGTGCTCTAATGTTTTATAGTCGAAACTAGAGGCATTCGCGACTACGTCGACTTCAAACGTTCATAACTTTTGTTCCGTTTGGAGTTACGGAACCCACCACACATGAACGTGATCCTCGTTCAGAGACGAACAAGTTACCGATATGACTAGTCCTATCGGAGCCATTTTCGGCCCAAAATTCCTTCATTTAGTGTGTTTTCGGAGCATTTTAATGTTTTCGGGTAAATTTGGACCCCCTGATGACAGTTATTCGCGACGATTGGATTATGCATTTCAGATTTTTTACATCACGATATCGTTACGTTATTATAAGGATCAATGAATACTGCATAAACACAAAAAACAAAAAAAAAATACATATTAAAATTTGTATACATCTTGTTCGACTTGTGACGAAAAGGGGTGCAACACGAGGACTTCCCAGGGGGTCACCCATCCTAGTACTACTCTCGCCCAAGCACGCTTTACTTCGGAGTTCTGATGGGATCCGGTGCATTAGTGCTGGTATGATCGCACCCGTAAGGGATTGCGTGCTCTAATGTTTTATAGTCGAAACTAGAGGCATTCGCGACTACGTCGACTTCAAACGTTCATAACTTTTGTTCCGTTTGGAGTTACGGAACCCACCACACATGAACGTGATCCTCGTTCAGAGACGAACAAGTTACCGATATCACTAGTCCTATCGGAGCCATTTTCGGCCCAAAATTCCTTCATTTAGTGTGTTTTCGGAGCATTTTAATGTTTTCGGGTAAATTTGGACCCCCTGATGACAGTTATTCGCGACGATTGGATTATGCATTTCAGATTTTTTACATCACGATATCGTTACGTTATTATAAGGATCAATGAATACTGCATAAACACAAAAAAACAAAAAAAAAATACATATTAAAATTTGTATACATCTTGTTCGACTTGTGACGAAAAGGGGTGCAACACGAGGACTTCCCAGGGGGTCACCCATCCTAGTACTACTCTCGCCCAAGCACGCTTAACTTCGGAGTTCTGATGGGATCCGGTGCATTAGTGCTGGTATGATCGCACCCGTAAGGGATTGCGTGCTCTAATGTTTTATAGTCGAAACTAGAGGCATTCGCGACTACGTCGACTTCAAACGTTCATAACTTTTGTTTCGTTTGGAGTTACGGAACCCACCACACATGAACGTGATCCTCGTTCAGAGACGAACAAGTTACCGATATGACTAGTCCTATCGGAGCCATTTTCGGCCCAAAATTCCTTCATTTAGTGTGTTTTCGGAGCATTTTAATGTTTTCGGGTAAATTTGGACCCCCTGATGACAGTTATTCGCGACGATTGGATTATGCATTTCAGATTTTTTACATCACGATATCGTTACGTTATTATAAGGATCAATGAATACTGCATAAACACAAAAAACAAAAAAAAAATACATATTAAAATTTGTATACATCTTGTTCGACTTGTGACGAAAAGGGGTGCAACACGAGGACTTCCCAGGGGGTCACCCATCCTAGTACTACTCTCGCCCAAGCACGCTTTACTTCGGAGTTCTGATGGGATCCGGTGCATTAGTGCTGGTATGATCGCACCCGTAAGGGATTGCGTGCTCTAATGTTTTATAGTCGAAACTAGAGGCATTCGCGACTACGTCGACTTCAAACGTTCATAACTTTTGTTCCGTTTGGAGTTACGGAACCCACCACACATGAACGTGATCCTCGTTCAGAGACGAACAAGTTACCGATATCACTAGTCCTATCGGAGCCATTTTCGGCCCAAAATTCCTTCATTTAGTGTGTTTTCGGAGCATTTTAATGTTTTCGGGTAAATTTGGACCCCCTGATGACAGTTATTCGCGACGATTGGATTATGCATTTCAGATTTTTTACATCACGATATCGTTACGTTATTATAAGGATCAATGAATACTGCATAAACACAAAAAAACAAAAAAAAAATACATATTAAAATTTGTATACATCTTGTTCGACTTGTGACGAAAAGGGGTGCAACACGAGGACTTCCCAGGGGGTCACCCATCCTAGTACTACTCTCGCCCAAGCACGCTTAACTTCGGAGTTCTGATGGGATCCGGTGCATTAGTGCTGGTATGATCGCACCCGTAAGGGATTGCGTGCTCTAATGTTTTATAGTCGAAACTAGAGGCATTCGCGACTACGTCGACTTCAAACGTTCATAACTTTTGTTTCGTTTGGAGTTACGGAACCCACCACACATGAACGTGATCCTCGTTCAGAGACGAACAAGTTACCGATATGACTAGTCCTATCGGAGCCATTTTCGGCCCAAAATTCCTTCATTTAGTGTGTTTTCGGAGCATTTTAATGTTTTCGGGTAAATTTGGACCCCCTGATGACAGTTATTCGCGACGATTGGATTATGCATTTCAGATTTTTTACATCACGATATCGTTACGTTATTATAAGGATCAATGAATACTGCATAAACACAAAAAACAAAAAAAAAATACATATTAAAATTTGTATACATCTTGTTCGACTTGTGACGAAAAGGGGTGCAACACGAGGACTTCCCAGGGGGTCACCCATCCTAGTACTACTCTCGCCCAAGCACGCTTTACTTCGGAGTTCTGATGGGATCCGGTGCATTAGTGCTGGTATGATCGCACCCGTAAGGGATTGCGTGCTCTAATGTTTTATAGTCGAAACTAGAGGCATTCGCGACTACGTCGACTTCAAACGTTCATAACTTTTGTTCCGTTTGGAGTTACGGAACCCACCACACATGAACGTGATCCTCGTTCAGAGACGAACAAGTTACCGATATCACTAGTCCTATCGGAGCCATTTTCGGCCCAAAATTCCTTCATTTAGTGTGTTTTCGGAGCATTTTAATGTTTTCGGGTAAATTTGGACCCCCTGATGACAGTTATTCGCGACGATTGGATTATGCATTTCAGATTTTTTACATCACGATATCGTTACGTTATTATAAGGATCAATGAATACTGCATAAACACAAAAAAACAAAAAAAAAATACATATTAAAATTTGTATACATCTTGTTCGACTTGTGACGAAAAGGGGTGCAACACGAGGACTTCCCAGGGGGTCACCCATCCTAGTACTACTCTCGCCCAAGCACGCTTAACTTCGGAGTTCTGATGGGATCCGGTGCATTAGTGCTGGTATGATCGCACCCGTAAGGGATTGCGTGCTCTAATGTTTTATAGTCGAAACTAGAGGCATTCGCGACTACGTCGACTTCAAACGTTCATAACTTTTGTTTCGTTTGGAGTTACGGAACCCACCACACATGAACGTGATCCTCGTTCAGAGACGAACAAGTTACCGATATGACTAGTCCTATCGGAGCCATTTTCGGCCCAAAATTCCTTCATTTAGTGTGTTTTCGGAGCATTTTAATGTTTTCGGGTAAATTTGGACCCCCTGATGACAGTTATTCGCGACGATTGGATTATGCATTTCAGATTTTTTACATCACGATATCGTTACGTTATTATAAGGATCAATGAATACTGCATAAACACAAAAAAACAAAAAAAAAATACATATTAAAATTTGTATACATCTTGTTCGACTTGTGACGAAAAGGGGTGCAACACGAGGACTTCCCAGGGGGTCACCCATCCTAGTACTACTCTCGCCCAAGCACGCTTAACTTCGGAGTTCTGATGGGATCCGGTGCATTAGTGCTGGTATGATCGCACCCGTAAGGGATTGCGTGCTCTAATGTTTTATAGTCGAAACTAGAGGCATTCGCGACTACGTCGACTTCAAACGTTCATAACTTTTGTTTCGTTTGGAGTTACGGAACCCACCACACATGAACGTGATCCTCGTTCAGAGACGAACAAGTTACCGATATGACTAGTCCTATCGGAGCCATTTTCGGCCCAAAATTCCTTCATTTAGTGTGTTTTCGGAGCATTTTAATGTTTTCGGGTAAATTTGGACCCCCTGATTACAGTTATTCGCGACGATTGGATTATGCATTTCAGATTTTTTACATCACGATATCGTTACGTTATTATAAGGATCAATGAATACTGCATAAACACAAAAAAACAAAAAAAAAATACATATTAAAATTTGTATACATCTTGTTCGACTTGTGACGAAAAGGGGTGCAACACGAGGACTTCCCAGGGGGTCACCCATCCTAGTACTACTCTCGCCCAAGCACGCTTTACTTCGGAGTTCTGATGGGATCCGGTGCATTAGTGCTGGTATGATCGCACCCGTAAGGGATTGCGTGCTCTAATGTTTTATAGTCGAAACTAGAGGCATTCGCGACTACGTCGACTTCAAACGTTCATAACTTTTGTTCCGTTTGGAGTTACGGAACCCACCACACATGAACGTGATCCTCGTTCAGAGACGAACAAGTTACCGATATCACTAGTCCTATCGGAGCCATTTTCGGCCCAAAATTCCTTCATTTAGTGTGTTTTCGGAGCATTTTAATGTTTTCGGGTAAATTTGGACCCCCTGATGACAGTTATTCGCGACGATTGGATTATGCATTTCAGATTTTTTACATCACGATATCGTTACGTTATTATAAGGATCAATGAATACTGCATAAACACAAAAAAACAAAAAAAAAATACATATTAAAATTTGTATACATCTTGTTCGACTTGTGACGAAAAGGGGTGCAACACGAGGACTTCCCAGGGGGTCACCCATCCTAGTACTACTCTCGCCCAAGCACGCTTAACTTCGGAGTTCTGATGGGATCCGGTGCATTAGTGCTGGTATGATCGCACCCGTAAGGGATTGCGTGCTCTAATGTTTTATAGTCGAAACTAGAGGCATTCGCGACTACGTCGACTTCAAACGTTCATAACTTTTGTTTCGTTTGGAGTTACGGAACCCACCACACATGAACGTGATCCTCGTTCAGAGACGAACAAGTTACCGATATGACTAGTCCTATCGGAGCCATTTTCGGCCCAAAATTCCTTCATTTAGTGTGTTTTCGGAGCATTTTAATGTTTTCGGGTAAATTTGGACCCCCTGATGACAGTTATTCGCGACGATTGGATTATGCATTTCAGATTTTTTACATCACGATATCGTTACGTTATTATAAGGATCAATGAATACTGCATAAACACAAAAAAACAAAAAAAAAATACATATTAAAATTTGTATACATCTTGTTCGACTTGTGACGAAAAGGGGTGCAACACGAGGACTTCCCAGGGGGTCACCCATCCTAGTACTACTCTCGCCCAAGCACGCTTTACTTCGGAGTTCTGATGGGATCCGGTGCATTAGTGCTGGTATGATCGCACCCGTAAGGGATTGCGTGCTCTAATGTTTTATAGTCGAAACTAGAGGCATTCGCGACTACGTCGACTTCAAACGTTCATAACTTTTGTTCCGTTTGGAGTTACGGAACCCACCACACATGAACGTGATCCTCGTTCAGAGACGAACAAGTTACCGATATCACTAGTCCTATCGGAGCCATTTTCGGCCCAAAATTCCTTCATTTAGTGTGTTTTCGGAGCATTTTAATGTTTTCGGGTAAATTTGGACCCCCTGATGACAGTTATTCGCGACGATTGGATTATGCATTTCAGATTTTTTACATCACGATATCGTTACGTTATTATAAGGATCAATGAATACTGCATAAACACAAAAAAACAAAAAAAAAATACATATTAAAATTTGTATACATCTTGTTCGACTTGTGACGAAAAGGGGTGCAACACGAGGACTTCCCAGGGGGTCACCCATCCTAGTACTACTCTCGCCCAAGCACGCTTAACTTCGGAGTTCTGATGGGATCCGGTGCATTAGTGCTGGTATGATCGCACCCGTAAGGGATTGCGTGCTCTAATGTTTTATAGTCGAAACTAGAGGCATTCGCGACTACGTCGACTTCAAACGTTCATAACTTTTGTTTCGTTTGGAGTTACGGAACCCACCACACATGAACGTGATCCTCGTTCAGAGACGAACAAGTTACCGATATGACTAGTCCTATCGGAGCCATTTTCGGCCCAAAATTCCTTCATTTAGTGTGTTTTCGGAGCATTTTAATGTTTTCGGGTAAATTTGGACCCCCTGATGACAGTTATTCGCGACGATTGGATTATGCATTTCAGATTTTTTACATCACGATATCGTTACGTTATTATAAGGATCAATGAATACTGCATAAACACAAAAAAACAAAAAAAAAATACATATTAAAATTTGTATACATCTTGTTCGACTTGTGACGAAAAGGGGTGCAACACGAGGACTTCCCAGGGGGTCACCCATCCTAGTACTACTCTCGCCCAAGCACGCTTTACTTCGGAGTTCTGATGGGATCCGGTGCATTAGTGCTGGTATGATCGCACCCGTAAGGGATTGCGTGCTCTAATGTTTTATAGTCGAAACTAGAGGCATTCGCGACTACGTCGACTTCAAACGTTCATAACTTTTGTTCCGTTTGGAGTTACGGAACCCACCACACATGAACGTGATCCTCGTTCAGAGACGAACAAGTTACCGATATCACTAGTCCTATCGGAGCCATTTTCGGCCCAAAATTCCTTCATTTAGTGTGTTTTCGGAGCATTTTAATGTTTTCGGGTAAATTTGGACCCCCTGATGACAGTTATTCGCGACGATTGGATTATGCATTTCAGATTTTTTACATCACGATATCGTTACGTTATTATAAGGATCAATGAATACTGCATAAACACAAAAAAACAAAAAAAAAATACATATTAAAATTTGTATACATCTTGTTCGACTTGTGACGAAAAGGGGTGCAACACGAGGACTTCCCAGGGGGTCACCCATCCTAGTACTACTCTCGCCCAAGCACGCTTAACTTCGGAGTTCTGATGGGATCCGGTGCATTAGTGCTGGTATGATCGCACCCGTAAGGGATTGCGTGCTCTAATGTTTTATAGTCGAAACTAGAGGCATTCGCGACTACGTCGACTTCAAACGTTCATAACTTTTGTTTCGTTTGGAGTTACGGAACCCACCACACATGAACGTGATCCTCGTTCAGAGACGAACAAGTTACCGATATGACTAGTCCTATCGGAGCCATTTTCGGCCCAAAATTCCTTCATTTAGTGTGTTTTCGGAGCATTTTAATGTTTTCGGGTAAATTTGGACCCCCTGATGACAGTTATTCGCGACGATTGGATTATGCATTTCAGATTTTTTACATCACGATATCGTTACGTTATTATAAGGATCAATGAATACTGCATAAACACAAAAAAACAAAAAAAAAATACATATTAAAATTTGTATACATCTTGTTCGACTTGTGACGAAAAGGGGTGCAACACGAGGACTTCCCAGGGGGTCACCCATCCTAGTACTACTCTCGCCCAAGCACGATTTACTTCGGAGTTCTGATGGGATCCGGTGCATTAGTGCTGGTATGATCGCACCCGTAAGGGATTGCGTGCTCTAATGTTTTATAGTCGAAACTAGAGGCATTCGCGACTACGTCGACTTCAAACGTTCATAACTTTTGTTCCGTTTGGAGTTACGGAACCCACCACACATGAACGTGATCCTCGTTCAGAGAAGAACAAGTTACCGATATGACTAGTCCTATCGGAGCCATTTTCGGCCCAAAATTCCTTCATTTAGTGTGTTTTCGGAGCATTTTAATGTTTTCGGGTAAATTTGGACCCCCTGATGACAGTTATTCGCGACGATTGGATTATGCATTTCAGATTTTTTACATCACGATATCGTTACGTTATTATAAGGATCAATGAATACTGCATAAACACAAAAAAACAAAAAAAAAATACATATTAAAATTTGTATACATCTTGTTCGACTTGTGACGAAAAGGGGTGCAACACGAGGACTTCCCAGGGGGTCACCCATCCTAGTACTACTCTCGCCCAAGCACGATTTACTTCGGAGTTCTGATGGGATCCGGTGCATTAGTGCTGGTATGATCGCACCCGTAAGGGATTGCGTGCTCTAATGTTTTATAGTCGAAACTAGAGGCATTCGCGACTACGTCGACTTCAAACGTTCATAACTTTTGTTCCGTTTGGAGTTACGGAACCCACCACACATGAACGTGATCCTCGTTCAGAGAAGAACAAGTTACCGATATGACTAGTCCTATCGGAGCCATTTTCGGCCCAAAATTCCTTCATTTAGTGTGTTTTCGGAGCATTTTAATGTTTTCGGGTAAATTTGGACCCCCTGATTACAGTTATTCGCGACGATTGGATTATGCATTTCAGATTTTTTACATCACGATATCGTTACGTTATTATAAGGATCAATGAATACTGCATAAACACAAAAAAACAAAAAAAAAATACATATTAAAATTTGTATACATCTTGTTCGACTTGTGATGAAAAGGGGTGCAACACGAGGACTTCCCAGGGGGTCACCCATCCTAGTACTACTCTCGCCCAAGCACGCTTAACTTCGGAGTTCTGATGGGATCCGGTGCATTAGTGCTGGTATGATCGCACCCGTAAGGGATTGCGTGCTCTAATGTTTTATAGTCGAAACTAGAGGCATTCGCGACTACGTCGACTTCAAACGTTCATAACTTTTGTTTCGTTTGGAGTTACGGAACCCACCACACATGAACGTGATCCTCGTTCAGAGACGAACAAGTTACCGATATGACTAGTCCTATCGGAGCCATTTTCGGCCCAAAATTCCTTCATTTAGTGTGTTTTCGGAGCATTTTAATGTTTTCGGGTAAATTTGGACCCCCTGATGACAGTTATTCGCGACGATTGGATTATGCATTTCAGATTTTTTACATCACGATATCGTTACGTTATTATAAGGATCAATGAATACTGCATAAACACAAAAAAACAAAAAAAAATACATATTAAAATTTGTATACATCTTGTTCGACTTGTGACGAAAAGGGGTGCAACACGAGGACTTCCCAGGGGGTCACCCATCCTAGTACTACTCTCGCCCAAGCACGCTTTACTTCGGAGTTCTGATGGGATCCGGTGCATTAGTGCTGGTATGATCGCACCCGTAAGGGATTGCATGCTCTAATGTTTTATAGTCGAAACTAGAGGCATTCGCGACTACGTCGACTTCAAACGTTCATAACTTTTGTTTCGTTTGGAGTTACGGAACCCACCACACATGAACGTGATCCTCGTTCAGAGACGAACAAGTTACCGATATGACTAGTCCTATCGGAGCCATTTTCGGCCCAAAATTCCTTCATTTAGTGTGTTTTCGGAGCATTTTAATGTTTTCGGGTAAATTTGGACCCCCTGATGACAGTTATTCGCGACGATTGGATTATGCATTTCAGATTTTTTACATCACGATATCGTTACGTTATTATAAGGATCAATGAATACTGCATAAACACAAAAAAACAAAAAAAAAAATACATATTAAAATTTGTATACATCTTGTTCGACTTGTGACGAAAAGGGGTGCAACACGAGGACTTCCCAGGGGGTCACCCATCCTAGTACTACTCTCGCCCAAGCACGCTTTACTTCGGAGTTCTGATGGGATCCGGTGCATTAGTGCTGGTATGATCGCACCCGTAAGGGATTGCATGCTCTAATGTTTTATAGTCGAAACTAGAGGCATTCGCGACTACGTCGACTTCAAACGTTCATAACTTTTGTTCCGTTTGGAGTTACGGAACCCACCACACATGAACGTGATCCTCGTTCAGAGACGAACAAGTTACCGATATGACTAGTCCTATCGGAGCCATTTTCGCCCCAAAATTCCTTCATTTAGTGTGTTTTCGGAGCATTTTAATGTTTTCGGGTAAATTTGGACCCCCTGATGACAGTTATTCGCGACGATTGGATTATGCATTTCAGATTTTTTACATCACGATATCGTTACGTTATTATAAGGATCAATGAATACTGCATAAACACAAAAAAACAAAAAAAAAAATACATATTAAAATTTGTATACATCTTGTTCGACTTGTGACGAAAAGGGGTGCAACACGAGGACTTCCCAGGGGGTCACCCATCCTAGTACTACTCTCGCCCAAGCACGCTTTACTTCGGAGTTCTGATGGGATCCGGTGCATTAGTGCTGGTATGATCGCACCCGTAAGGGATTGCATGCTCTAATGTTTTATAGTCGAAACTAGAGGCATTCGCGACTACGTCGACTTCAAACGTTCATAACTTTTGTTCCGTTTGGAGTTACGGAACCCACCACACATGAACGTGATCCTCGTTCAGAGACGAACAAGTTACCGATATGACTAGTCCTATCGGAGCCATTTTCGGCCCAAAATTCCTTCATTTAGTGTGTTTTCGGAGCATTTTAATGTTTTCGGGTAAATTTGGACCCCCTGATGACAGTTATTCGCGACGATTGGATTATGCATTTCAGATTTTTTACATCACGATATCGTTACGTTATTATAAGGATCAATGAATACTGCATAAACACAAAAAAACAAAAACAAATACATATTAAAATTTGTATACATCTTGTTCGACTTGTGACGAAAAGGGGTGCAACACGAGGACTTCCCAGGGGGTCACCCATCCTAGTACTACTCTCGCCCAAGCACGCTTTACTTCGGAGTTCTGATGGGATCCAGTGCATTAGTGCTGGTATGATCGCACCCGTAAGGGATTGCATGCTCTAATGTTTTATAGTCGAAACTAGAGGCATTCGCGACTACGTCGACTTCAAACGTTCATAACTTTTGTTCCGTTTGGAGTTACGGAACCCACCACACATGAACGTGATCCTCGTTCAGAGAAGAACAAGTTACCGATATGACTAGTCCTATCGGAGCCATTTTCGGCCCAAAATTCCTTCATTTAGTGTGTTTTCGGAGCATTTTAATGTTTTCGGGTAAATTTGGACCCCCTGATTACAGTTATTCGCGACGATTGGATTATGCATTTCAGATTTTTTACATCACGATATCGTTACGTTATTATAAGGATCAATGAATACTGCATAAACACAAAAAAACAAAAAAAAAATACATATTAAAATTTGTATACATCTTGTTCGACTTGTGATGAAAAGGGGTGCAACACGAGGACTTCCCAGGGGGTCACCCATCCTAGTACTACTCTCGCCCAAGCACGCTTAACTTCGGAGTTCTGATGGGATCCGGTGCATTAGTGCTGGTATGATCGCACCCGTAAGGGATTGCGTGCTCTAATGTTTTATAGTCGAAACTAGAGGCATTCGCGACTACGTCGACTTCAAACGTTCATAACTTTTGTTTCGTTTGGAGTTACGGAACCCACCACACATGAACGTGATCCTCGTTCAGAGACGAACAAGTTACCGATATGACTAGTCCTATCGGAGCCATTTTCGGCCCAAAATTCCTTCATTTAGTGTGTTTTCGGAGCATTTTAATGTTTTCGGGTAAATTTGGACCCCCTGATGACAGTTATTCGCGACGATTGGATTATGCATTTCAGATTTTTTACATCACGATATCGTTACGTTATTATAAGGATCAATGAATACTGCATAAACACAAAAAAACAAAAAAAAAAATACATATTAAAATTTGTATACATCTTGTTCGACTTGTGACGAAAAGGGGTGCAACACGAGGACTTCCCAGGGGGTCACCCATCCTAGTACTACTCTCGCCCAAGCACGCTTTACTTCGGAGTTCTGATGGGATCCGGTGCATTAGTGCTGGTATGATCGCACCCGTAAGGGATTGCGTGCTCTAATGTTTTATAGTCGAAACTAGAGGCATTCGCGACTACGTCGACTTCAAACGTTCATAACTTTTGTTTCGTTTGGAGTTACGGAACCCACCACACATGAACGTGATCCTCGTTCAGAGACGAACAAGTTACCGATATGACTAGTCCTATCGGAGCCATTTTCGGCCCAAAATTCCTTCATTTAGTGTGTTTTCGGAGCATTTTAATGTTTTCGGGTAAATTTGGACCCCCTGATGACAGTTATTCGCGACGATTGGATTATGCATTTCAGATTTTTTACATCACGATATCGTTACGTTATTATAAGGATCAATGAATACTGCATAAACACAAAAAAACAAAAAAAAAAATACATATTAAAATTTGTATACATCTTGTTCGACTTGTGACGAAAAGGGGTGCAACACGAGGACTTCCCAGGGGGTCACCCATCCTAGTACTACTCTCGCCCAAGCACGCTTTACTTCGGAGTTCTGATGGGATCCGGTGCATTAGTGCTGGAATGATCGCACCCGTAAGGGATTGCATGCTCTAATGTTTTATAGTCGAAACTAGAGGCATTCGCGACTACGTCGACTTCAAACGTTCATAACTTTTGTTCCGTTTGGAGTTACGGAACCCACCACACATGAACGTGATCCTCGTTCAGAGACGAACAAGTTACCGATATGACTAGTCCTATCGGAGCCATTTTCGGCCCAAAATTCCTTCATTTAGTGTGTTTTCGGAGCATTTTAATGTTTTCGGGTAAATTTGGACCCCCTGATGACAGTTATTCGCGACGATTGGATTATGCATTTCAGATTTTTTACATCACGATATCGTTACGTTATTATAAGGATCAATGAATACTGCATAAACACAAAAAAACAAAAACAAATACATATTAAAATTTGTATACATCTTGTTCGACTTGTGACGAAAAGGGGTGCAACACGAGGACTTCCCAGGGGGTCACCCATCCTAGTACTACTCTCGCCCAAGCACGCTTTACTTCGGAGTTCTGATGGGATCCAGTGCATTAGTGCTGGTATGATCGCACCCGTAAGGGATTGCATGCTCTAATGTTTTATAGTCGAAACTAGAGGCATTCGCGACTACGTCGACTTCAAACGTTCATAACTTTTGTTCCGTTTGGAGTTACGGAACCCACCACACATGAACGTGATCCTCGTTCAGAGAAGAACAAGTTACCGATATGACTAGTCCTATCGGAGCCATTTTCGGCCCAAAATTCCTTCATTTAGTGTGTTTTCGGAGCATTTTAATGTTTTCGGGTAAATTTGGACCCCCTGATTACAGTTATTCGCGACGATTGGATTATGCATTTCAGATTTTTTACATCACGATATCGTTACGTTATTATAAGGATCAATGAATACTGCATAAACACAAAAAAACAAAAAAAAAATACATATTAAAATTTGTATACATCTTGTTCGACTTGTGATGAAAAGGGGTGCAACACGAGGACTTCCCAGGGGGTCACCCATCCTAGTACTACTCTCGCCCAAGCACGCTTAACTTCGGAGTTCTGATGGGATCCGGTGCATTAGTGCTGGTATGATCGCACCCGTAAGGGATTGCGTGCTCTAATGTTTTATAGTCGAAACTAGAGGCATTCGCGACTACGTCGACTTCAAACGTTCATAACTTTTGTTTCGTTTGGAGTTACGGAACCCACCACACATGAACGTGATCCTCGTTCAGAGACGAACAAGTTACCGACATGACTAGTCCTATCGGAGCCATTTTCGGCCCAAAATTCCTTCATTTAGTGTGTTTTCGGAGCATTTTAATGTTTTCGGGTAAATTTGGACCCCCTGATGACAGTTATTCGCGACGATTGGATTATGCATTTCAGATTTTTTACATCACGATATCGTTACGTTATTATAAGGATCAATGAATACTGCATAAACACAAAAAAACAAAAAAAAATACATATTAAAATTTGTATACATCTTGTTCGACTTGTGACGAAAAGGGGTGCAACACGAGGACTTCCCAGGGGGTCACCCATCCTAGTACTACTCTCGCCCAAGCACGCTTTACTTCGGAGTTCTGATGGGATCCAGTGCATTAGTGCTGGTATGATCGCACCCGTAAGGGATTGCATGCTCTAATGTTTTATAGTCGAAACTAGAGGCATTCGCGACTACGTCGACTTCAAACGTTCATAACTTTTGTTCCGTTTGGAGTTACGGAACCCACCACACATGAACGTGATCCTCGTTCAGAGAAGAACAAGTTACCGATATGACTAGTCCTATCGGAGCCATTTTCGGCCCAAAATTCCTTCATTTAGTGTGTTTTCGGAGCATTTTAATGTTTTCGGGTAAATTTGGACCCCCTGATTACAGTTATTCGCGACGATTGGATTATGCATTTCAGATTTTTTACATCACGATATCGTTACGTTATTATAAGGATCAATGAATACTGCATAAACACAAAAAAACAAAAAAAAAATACATATTAAAATTTGTATACATCTTGTTCGACTTGTGACGAAAAGGGGTGCAACACGAGGACTTCCCAGGGGGTCACCCATCCTAGTACTACTCTCGCCCAAGCACGCTTAACTTCGGAGTTCTGATGGGATCCGGTGCATTAGTGCTGGTATGATCGCACCCGTAAGGGATTGCGTGCTCTAATGTTTTATAGTCGAAACTAGAGGCATTCGCGACTACGTCGACTTCAAACGTTCATAACTTTTGTTTCGTTTGGAGTTACGGAACCCACCACACATGAACGTGATCCTCGTTCAGAGACGAACAAGTTACCGATATGACTAGTCCTATCGGAGCCATTTTCGGCCCAAAATTCCTTCATTTAGTGTGTTTTCGGAGCATTTTAATGTTTTCGGGTAAATTTGGACCCCCTGATTACAGTTATTCGCGACGATTGGATTATGCATTTCAGATTTTTTACATCACGATATCGTTACGTTATTATAAGGATCAATGAATACTGCATAAACACAAAAAAACAAAAAAAAAATACATATTAAAATTTGTATACATCTTGTTCGACTTGTGACGAAAAGGGGTGCAACACGAGGACTTCCCAGGGGGTCACCCATCCTAGTACTACTCTCGCCCAAGCACGCTTAACTTCGGAGTTCTGATGGGATCCGGTGCATTAGTGCTGGTATGATCGCACCCGTAAGGGATTGCGTGCTCTAATGTTTTATAGTCGAAACTAGAGGCATTCGCGACTACGTCGACTTCAAACGTTCATAACTTTTGTTTCGTTTGGAGTTACGGAACCCACCACACATGAACGTGATCCTCGTTCAGAGACGAACAAGTTACCGATATGACTAGTCCTATCGGAGCCATTTTCGGCCCAAAATTCCTTCATTTAGTGTGTTTTCGGAGCATTTTAATGTTTTCGGGTAAATTTGGACCCCCTGATTACAGTTATTCGCGACGATTGGATTATGCATTTCAGATTTTTTACATCACGATATCGTTACGTTATTATAAGGATCAATGAATACTGCATAAACACAAAAAAACAAAAAAAAATACATATTAAAATTTGTATACATCTTGTTCGACTTGTGACGAAAAGGGGTGCAACACGAGGACTTCCCAGGGGGTCACCCATCCTAGTACTACTCTCGCCCAAGCACGCTTTACTTCGGAGTTCTGATGGGATCCGGTGCATTAGTGCTGGTATGATCGCACCCGTAAGGGATTGCATGCTCTAATGTTTTATAGTCGAAACTAGAGGCATTCGCGACTACGTCGACTTCAAACGTTCATAACTTTTGTTTCGTTTGGAGTTACGGAACCCACCACACATGAACGTGATCCTCGTTCAGAGACGAACAAGTTACCGATATGACTAGTCCTATCGAAGCCATTTTCGGCCCAAAATTCCTTCATTTAGTGTGTTTTCGGAGCATTTTAATGTTTTCGGGTAAATTTGGACCCCCTGATGACAGTTATTCGCGACGATTGGATTATGCATTTCAGATTTTTTACATCACGATATCGTTACGTTATTATAAGGATCAATGAATACTGCATAAACACAAAAAAACAAAAAAAAAAATACATATTAAAATTTGTATACATCTTGTTCGACTTGTGACGAAAAGGGGTGCAACACGAGGACTTCCCAGGGGGTCACCCATCCTAGTACTACTCTCGCCCAAGCACGCTTTACTTCGGAGTTCTGATGGGATCCGGTGCATTAGTGCTGGTATGATCGCACCCGTAAGGGATTGCATGCTCTAATGTTTTATAGTCGAAACTAGAGGCATTCGCGACTACGTCGACTTCAAACGTTCATAACTTTTGTTCCGTTTGGAGTTACGGAACCCACCACACATGAACGTGATCCTCGTTCAGAGAAGAACAAGTTACCGATATGACTAGTCCTATCGGAGCCATTTTCGGCCCAAAATTCCTTCATTTAGTGTGTTTTCGGAGCATTTTAATGTTTTCGGGTAAATTTGGACCCCCTGATTACAGTTATTCGCGACGATTGGATTATGCATTTCAGATTTTTTACATCACGATATCGTTACGTTATTATAAGGATCAATGAATACTGCATAAACACAAAAAAACAAAAAAAAAATACATATTAAAATTTGTATACATCTTGTTCGACTTGTGACGAAAAGGGGTGCAACACGAGGACTTCCCAGGGGGTCACCCATCCTAGTACTACTCTCGCCCAAGCACGCTTAACTTCGGAGTTCTGATGGGATCCGGTGCATTAGTGCTGGTATGATCGCACCCGTAAGGGATTGCGTGCTCTAATGTTTTATAGTCGAAACTAGAGGCATTCGCGACTACGTCGACTTCAAACGTTCATAACTTTTGTTTCGTTTGGAGTTACGGAACCCACCACACATGAACGTGATCCTCGTTCAGAGACGAACAAGTTACCGATATGACTAGTCCTATCGGAGCCATTTTCGGCCCAAAATTCCTTCATTTAGTGTGTTTTCGGAGCATTTTAATGTTTTCGGGTAAATTTGGACCCCCTGATTACAGTTATTCGCGACGATTGGATTATGCATTTCAGATTTTTTACATCACGATATCGTTACGTTATTATAAGGATCAATGAATACTGCATAAACACAAAAAAACAAAAAAAAATACATATTAAAATTTGTATACATCTTGTTCGACTTGTGACGAAAAGGGGTGCAACACGAGGACTTCCCAGGGGGTCACCCATCCTAGTACTACTCTCGCCCAAGCACGCTTTACTTCGGAGTTCTGATGGGATCCGGTGCATTAGTGCTGGTATGATCGCACCCGTAAGGGATTGCATGCTCTAATGTTTTATAGTCGAAACTAGAGGCATTCGCGACTACGTCGACTTCAAACGTTCATAACTTTTGTTTCGTTTGGAGTTACGGAACCCACCACACATGAACGTGATCCTCGTTCAGAGACGAACAAGTTACCGATATGACTAGTCCTATCGGAGCCATTTTCGGCCCAAAATTCCTTCATTTAGTGTGTTTTCGGAGCATTTTAATGTTTTCGGGTAAATTTGGACCCCCTGATGACAGTTATTCGCGACGATTGGATTATGCATTTCAGATTTTTTACATCACGATATCGTTACGTTATTATAAGGATCAATGAATACTGCATAAACACAAAAAAACAAAAAAAAAAATACATATTAAAATTTGTATACATCTTGTTCGACTTGTGACGAAAAGGGGTGCAACACGAGGACTTCCCAGGGGGTCACCCATCCTAGTACTACTCTCGCCCAAGCACGCTTTACTTCGGAGTTCTGATGGGATCCGGTGCATTAGTGCTGGTATGATCGCACCCGTAAGGGATTGCATGCTCTAATGTTTTATAGTCGAAACTAGAGGCATTCGCGACTACGTCGACTTCAAACGTTCATAACTTTTGTTCCGTTTGGAGTTACGGAACCCACCACACATGAACGTGATCCTCGTTCAGAGAAGAACAAGTTACCGATATGACTAGTCCTATCGGAGCCATTTTCGGCCCAAAATTCCTTCATTTAGTGTGTTTTCGGAGCATTTTAATGTTTTCGGGTAAATTTGGACCCCCTGATTACAGTTATTCGCGACGATTGGATTATGCATTTCAGATTTTTTACATCACGATATCGTTACGTTATTATAAGGATCAATGAATACTGCATAAACACAAAAAAACAAAAAAAAAATACATATTAAAATTTGTATACATCTTGTTCGACTTGTGACGAAAAGGGGTGCAACACGAGGACTTCCCTGGGGGTCACCCATCCTAGTACTACTCTCGCCCAAGCACGCTTAACTTCGGAGTTCTGATGGTATCCGGTGCATTAGTGCTGGTATGATCGCACCCGTAAGGGATTGCGTGCTCTAATGTTTTATAGTCGAAACTAGAGGCATTCGCGACTACGTCGACTTCAAACGTTCATAACTTTTGTTTCGTTTGGAGTTACGGAACCCACCACACATGAACGTGATCCTCGTTCAGAGACGAACAAGTTAACGATATGACTAGTCCTATCGGAGCCATTTTCGGCCCAAAATTCCTTCATTTAGTGTGTTTTCGGAGCATTTTAATGTTTTCGGGTAAATTTGGACCCCCTGATGACAGTTATTCGCGACGATTGGATTATGCATTTCAGATTTTTTACATCACGATATCGTTACGTTATTATAAGGATCAATGAATACTGCATAAACACAAAAAAACAAAAAAAAAAATACATATTAAAATTTGTATACATCTTGTTCGACTTGTGACGAAAAGGGGTGCAACACGAGGACTTCCCAGGGGGTCACCCATCCTAGTACTACTCTCGCCCAAGCACGCTTTACTTCGGAGTTCTGATGGGATCCGGTGCATTAGTGCTGGTATGATCGCACCCGTAAGGGATTGCATGCTCTAATGTTTTATAGTCGAAACTAGAGGCATTCGCGACTACGTCGACTTCAAACGTTCATAACTTTTGTTCCGTTTGGAGTTACGGAACCCACCACACATGAACGTGATCCTCGTTCAGAGAAGAACAAGTTACCGATATGACTAGTCCTATCGGAGCCATTTTCGGCCCAAAATTCCTTCATTTAGTGTGTTTTCGGAGCATTTTAATGTTTTCGGGTAAATTTGGACCCCCTGATTACAGTTATTCGCGACGATTGGATTATGCATTTCAGATTTTTTACATCACGATATCGTTACGTTATTATAAGGATCAATGAATACTGCATAAACACAAAAAAACAAAAAAAAAATACATATTAAAATTTGTATACATCTTGTTCGACTTGTGACGAAAAGGGGTGCAACACGAGGACTTCCCTGGGGGTCACCCATCCTAGTACTACTCTCGCCCAAGCACGCTTAACTTCGGAGTTCTGATGGTATCCGGTGCATTAGTGCTGGTATGATCGCACCCGTAAGGGATTGCGTGCTCTAATGTTTTATAGTCGAAACTAGAGGCATTCGCGACTACGTCGACTTCAAACGTTCATAACTTTTGTTTCGTTTGGAGTTACGGAACCCACCACACATGAACGTGATCCTCGTTCAGAGACGAACAAGTTACCGATATGACTAGTCCTATCGGAGCCATTTTCGGCCCAAAATTCCTTCATTTAGTGTGTTTTCGGAGCATTTTAATGTTTTCGGGTAAATTTGGACCCCCTGATGACAGTTATTCGCGACGATTGGATTATGCATTTCAGATTTTTTACATCACGATATCGTTACGTTATTATAAGGATCAATGAATACTGCATAAACACAAAAAAACAAAAAAAAAAATACATATTAAAATTTGTATACATCTTGTTCGACTTGTGACGAAAAGGGGTGCAACACGAGGACTTCCCAGGGGGTCACCCATCCTAGTACTACTCTCGCCCAAGCACGCTTTACTTCGGAGTTCTGATGGGATCCGGTGCATTAGTGCTGGTATGATCGCACCCGTAAGGGATTGCATGCTCTAATGTTTTATAGTCGAAACTAGAGGCATTCGCGACTACGTCGACTTCAAACGTTCATAACTTTTGTTTCGTTTGGAGTTACGGAACCCACCACACATGAACGTGATCCTCGTTCAGAGACGAACAAGTTAACGATATGACTAGTCCTATCGGAGCCATTTTCGGCCCAAAATTCCTTCATTTAGTGTGTTTTCGGAGCATTTTAATGTTTTCGGGTAAATTTGGACCCCCTGATGACAGTTATTCGCGACGATTGGATTATGCATTTCAGATTTTTTACATCACGATATCGTTACGTTATTATAAGGATCAATGAATACTGCATAAACACAAAAAAACAAAAAAAAAAATACATATTAAAATTTGTATACATCTTGTTCGACTTGTGACGAAAAGGGGTGCAACACGAGGACTTCCCAGGGGGTCACCCATCCTAGTACTACTCTCGCCCAAGCACGCTTTACTTCGGAGTTCTGATGGGATCCGGTGCATTAGTGCTGGTATGATCGCACCCGTAAGGGATTGCATGCTCTAATGTTTTATAGTCGAAACTAGAGGCATTCGCGACTACGTCGACTTCAAACGTTCATAACTTTTGTTCCGTTTGGAGTTACGGAACCCACCACACATGAACGTGATCCTCGTTCAGAGAAGAACAAGTTACCGATATGACTAGTCCTATCGGAGCCATTTTCGGCCCAAAATTCCTTCATTTAGTGTGTTTTCGGAGCATTTTAATGTTTTCGGGTAAATTTGGACCCCCTGATTACAGTTATTCGCGACGATTGGATTATGCATTTCAGATTTTTTACATCACGATATCGTTACGTTATTATAAGGATCAATGAATACTGCATAAACACAAAAAAACAAAAAAAAAATACATATTAAAATTTGTATACATCTTGTTCGACTTGTGACGAAAAGGGGTGCAACACGAGGACTTCCCTGGGGGTCACCCATCCTAGTACTACTCTCGCCCAAGCACGCTTAACTTCGGAGTTCTGATGGTATCCGGTGCATTAGTGCTGGTATGATCGCACCCGTAAGGGATTGCGTGCTCTAATGTTTTATAGTCGAAACTAGAGGCATTCGCGACTACGTCGACTTCAAACGTTCATAACTTTTGTTTCGTTTGGAGTTACGGAACCCACCACACATGAACGTGATCCTCGTTCAGAGACGAACAAGTTACCGATATGACTAGTCCTATCGGAGCCATTTTCGGCCCAAAATTCCTTCATTTAGTGTGTTTTCGGAGCATTTTAATGTTTTCGGGTAAATTTGGACCCCCTGATGACAGTTATTCGCGACGATTGGATTATGCATTTCAGATTTTTTACATCACGATATCGTTACGTTATTATAAGGATCAATGAATACTGCATAAACACAAAAAAACAAAAAAAAAAATACATATTAAAATTTGTATACATCTTGTTCGACTTGTGACGAAAAGGGGTGCAACACGAGGACTTCCCAGGGGGTCACCCATCCTAGTACTACTCTCGCCCAAGCACGCTTTACTTCGGAGTTCTGATGGGATCCGGTGCATTAGTGCTGGTATGATCGCACCCGTAAGGGATTGCATGCTCTAATGTTTTATAGTCGAAACTAGAGGCATTCGCGACTACGTCGACTTCAAACGTTCATAACTTTTGTTCCGTTTGGAGTTACGGAACCCACCACACATGAACGTGATCCTCGTTCAGAGAAGAACAAGTTACCGATATGACTAGTCCTATCGGAGCCATTTTCGGCCCAAAATTCCTTCATTTAGTGTGTTTTCGGAGCATTTTAATGTTTTCGGGTAAATTTGGACCCCCTGATTACAGTTATTCGCGACGATTGGATTATGCATTTCAGATTTTTTACATCACGATATCGTTACGTTATTATAAGGATCAATGAATACTGCATAAACACAAAAAAACAAAAAAAAAATACATATTAAAATTTGTATACATCTTGTTCGACTTGTGACGAAAAGGGGTGCAACACGAGGACTTCCCTGGGGGTCACCCATCCTAGTACTACTCTCGCCCAAGCACGCTTAACTTCGGAGTTCTGATGGTATCCGGTGCATTAGTGCTGGTATGATCGCACCCGTAAGGGATTGCGTGCTCTAATGTTTTATAGTCGAAACTAGAGGCATTCGCGACTACGTCGACTTCAAACGTTCATAACTTTTGTTTCGTTTGGAGTTACGGAACCCACCACACATGAACGTGATCCTCGTTCAGAGACGAACAAGTTACCGATATGACTAGTCCTATCGGAGCCATTTTCGCCCCAAAATTCCTTCATTTAGTGTGTTTTCGGAGCATTTTAATGTTTTCGGGTAAATTTGGACCCCCTGATGACAGTTATTCGCGACGATTGGATTATGCATTTCAGATTTTTTACATCACGATATCGTTACGTTATTATAAGGATCAATGAATACTGCATAAACACAAAAAAACAAAAAAAAAATACATATTAAAATTTGTATACATCTTGTTCGACTTGTGACGAAAAGGGGTGCAACACGAGGACTTCCCAGGGGGTCACCCATCCTAGTACTACTCTCGCCCAAGCACGCTTAACTTCGGAGTTCTGATGGGATCCGGTGCATTAGTGCTGGTATGATCGCACCCGTAAGGGATTGCGTGCTCTAATGTTTTATAGTCGAAACTAGAGGCATTCGCGACTACGTCGACTTCAAACGTTCATAACTTTTGTTTCGTTTGGAGTTACGGAACCCACCACACATGAACGTGATCCTCGTTCAGAGACGAACAAGTTACCGATATGACTAGTCCTATCGGAGCCATTTTCGCCCCAAAATTCCTTCATTTAGTGTGTTTTCGGAGCATTTTAATGTTTTCGGGTAAATTTGGACCCCCTGATGAAATTTATTCGCGACGATTGGATTATGCATTTCAGATTTTTTACATCACGATATCGTTACGTTATTATAAGGATCAATGAATACTGCATAAACACAAAAAAACAAAAAAAAAATACATATTAAAATTTGTATACATCTTGTTCGACTTGTGATGAAAAGGGGTGCAACACGAGGACTTCCCAGGGGGTCACCCATCCTAGTACTACTCTCGCCCAAGCACGCTTAACTTCGGAGTTCTGATGGGATCCGGTGCATTAGTGCTGGTATGATCGCACCCGTAAGGGATTGCGTGCTCTAATGTTTTATAGTCGAAACTAGAGGCATTCGCGACTACGTCGACTTCAAACGTTCATAACTTTTGTTTCGTTTGGAGTTACGGAACCCACCACACATGAACGTGATCCTCGTTCAGAGACGAACAAGTTACCGATATGACTAGTCCTATCGGAGCCATTTTCGGCCCAAAATTCCTTCATTTAGTGTGTTTTCGGAGCATTTTAATGTTTTCGGGTAAATTTGGACCCCCTGATGACAGTTATTCGCGACGATTGGATTATGCATTTCAGATTTTTTACATCACGATATCGTTACGTTATTATAAGGATCAATGAATACTGCATAAACACAAAAAAACAAAAAAAAATACATATTAAAATTTGTATACATCTTGTTCGACTTGTGACGAAAAGGGGTGCAACACGAGGACTTCCCAGGGGGTCACCCATCCTAGTACTACTCTCGCCCAAGCACGCTTTACTTCGGAGTTCTGATGGGATCCGGTGCATTAGTGCTGGTATGATCGCACCCGTAAGGGATTGCGTGCTCTAATGTTTTATAGTCGAAACTAGAGGCATTCGCGACTACGTCGACTTCAAACGTTCATAACTTTTGTTTCGTTTGGAGTTACGGAACCCACCACACATGAACGTGATCCTCGTTCAGAGACGAACAAGTTACCGATATGACTAGTCCTATCGGAGCCATTTTCGGCCCAAAATTCCTTCATTTAGTGTGTTTTCGGAGCATTTTAATGTTTTCGGGTAAATTTGGACCCCCTGATTACAGTTATTCGCGACGATTGGATTATGCATTTCAGATTTTTTACATCACGATATCGTTACGTTATTATAAGGATCAATGAATACTGCATAAACACAAAAAAACAAAAAAAAAATACATATTAAAATTTGTATACATCTTGTTCGACTTGTGACGAAAAGGGGTGCAACACGAGGACTTCCCTGGGGGTCACCCATCCTAGTACTACTCTCGCCCAAGCACGCTTAACTTCGGAGTTCTGATGGTATCCGGTGCATTAGTGCTGGTATGATCGCACCCGTAAGGGATTGCGTGCTCTAATGTTTTATAGTCGAAACTAGAGGCATTCGCGACTACGTCGACTTCAAACGTTCATAACTTTTGTTTCGTTTGGAGTTACGGAACCCACCACACATGAACGTGATCCTCGTTCAGAGACGAACAAGTTACCGATATGACTAGTCCTATCGGAGCCATTTTCGCCCCAAAATTCCTTCATTTAGTGTGTTTTCGGAGCATTTTAATGTTTTCGGGTAAATTTGGACCCCCTGATGACAGTTATTCGCGACGATTGGATTATGCATTTCAGATTTTTTACATCACGATATCGTTACGTTATTATAAGGATCAATGAATACTGCATAAACACAAAAAAACAAAAAAAAAATACATATTAAAATTTGTATACATCTTGTTCGACTTGTGACGAAAAGGGGTGCAACACGAGGACTTCCCAGGGGGTCACCCATCCTAGTACTACTCTCGCCCAAGCACGCTTAACTTCGGAGTTCTGATGGGATCCGGTGCATTAGTGCTGGTATGATCGCACCCGTAAGGGATTGCGTGCTCTAATGTTTTATAGTCGAAACTAGAGGCATTCGCGACTACGTCGACTTCAAACGTTCATAACTTTTGTTTCGTTTGGAGTTACGGAACCCACCACACATGAACGTGATCCTCGTTCAGAGACGAACAAGTTACCGATATGACTAGTCCTATCGGAGCCATTTTCGCCCCAAAATTCCTTCATTTAGTGTGTTTTCGGAGCATTTTAATGTTTTCGGGTAAATTTGGACCCCCTGATGAAATTTATTCGCGACGATTGGATTATGCATTTCAGATTTTTTACATCACGATATCGTTACGTTATTATAAGGATCAATGAATACTGCATAAACACAAAAAAACAAAAAAAAAATACATATTAAAATTTGTATACATCTTGTTCGACTTGTGATGAAAAGGGGTGCAACACGAGGACTTCCCAGGGGGTCACCCATCCTAGTACTACTCTCGCCCAAGCACGCTTAACTTCGGAGTTCTGATGGGATCCGGTGCATTAGTGCTGGTATGATCGCACCCGTAAGGGATTGCGTGCTCTAATGTTTTATAGTCGAAACTAGAGGCATTCGCGACTACGTCGACTTCAAACGTTCATAACTTTTGTTTCGTTTGGAGTTACGGAACCCACCACACATGAACGTGATCCTCGTTCAGAGACGAACAAGTTACCGATATGACTAGTCCTATCGGAGCCATTTTCGGCCCAAAATTCCTTCATTTAGTGTGTTTTCGGAGCATTTTAATGTTTTCGGGTAAATTTGGACCCCCTGATGACAGTTATTCGCGACGATTGGATTATGCATTTCAGATTTTTTACATCACGATATCGTTACGTTATTATAAGGATCAATGAATACTGCATAAACACAAAAAAACAAAAAAAAATACATATTAAAATTTGTATACATCTTGTTCGACTTGTGACGAAAAGGGGTGCAACACGAGGACTTCCCAGGGGGTCACCCATCCTAGTACTACTCTCGCCCAAGCACGCTTTACTTCGGAGTTCTGATGGGATCCGGTGCATTAGTGCTGGTATGATCGCACCCGTAAGGGATTGCATGCTCTAATGTTTTATAGTCGAAACTAGAGGCATTCGCGACTACGTCGACTTCAAACGTTCATAACTTTTGTTTCGTTTGGAGTTACGGAACCCACCACACATGAACGTGATCCTCGTTCAGAGACGAACAAGTTACCGATATGACTAGTCCTATCGGAGCCATTTTCGGCCCAAAATTCCTTCATTTAGTGTGTTTTCGGAGCATTTTAATGTTTTCGGGTAAATTTGGACCCCCTGATGACAGTTATTCGCGACGATTGGATTATGCATTTCAGATTTTTTACATCACGATATCGTTACGTTATTATAAGGATCAATGAATACTGCATAAACACAAAAAAACAAAAAAAAAAATACATATTAAAATTTGTATACATCTTGTTCGACTTGTGACGAAAAGGGGTGCAACACGAGGACTTCCCAGGGGGTCACCCATCCTAGTACTACTCTCGCCCAAGCACGCTTTACTTCGGAGTTCTGATGGGATCCGGTGCATTAGTGCTGGTATGATCGCACCCGTAAGGGATTGCGTGCTCTAATGTTTTATAGTCGAAACTAGAGGCATTCGCGACTACGTCGACTTCAAACGTTCATAACTTTTGTTTCGTTTGGAGTTACGGAACCCACCACACATGAACGTGATCCTCGTTCAGAGACGAACAAGTTACCGATATGACTAGTCCTATCGGAGCCATTTTCGGCCCAAAATTCCTTCATTTAGTGTGTTTTCGGAGCATTTTAATGTTTTCGGGTAAATTTGGACCCCCTGATGAAATTTATTCGCGACGATTGGATTATGCATTTCAGATTTTTTACATCACGATATCGTTACGTTATTATAAGGATCAATGAATACTGCATAAACACAAAAAAACAAAAAAAAAATACATATTAAAATTTGTATACATCTTGTTCGACTTGTGATGAAAAGGGGTGCAACACGAGGACTTCCCAGGGGGTCACCCATCCTAGTACTACTCTCGCCCAAGCACGCTTAACTTCGGAGTTCTGATGGGATCCGGTGCATTAGTGCTGGTATGATCGCACCCGTAAGGGATTGCGTGCTCTAATGTTTTATAGTCGAAACTAGAGGCATTCGCGACTACGTCGACTTCAAACGTTCATAACTTTTGTTTCGTTTGGAGTTACGGAACCCACCACACATGAACGTGATCCTCGTTCAGAGACGAACAAGTTACCGATATGACTAGTCCTATCGGAGCCATTTTCGGCCCAAAATTCCTTCATTTAGTGTGTTTTCGGAGCATTTTAATGTTTTCGGGTAAATTTGGACCCCCTGATGACAGTTATTCGCGACGATTGGATTATGCATTTCAGATTTTTTACATCACGATATCGTTACGTTATTATAAGGATCAATGAATACTGCATAAACACAAAAAAACAAAAAAAAATACATATTAAAATTTGTATACATCTTGTTCGACTT
>CATPAB010000299.1:0-40081 GCA_954870475.1 Euphrasia confusa
GGCTGTGTTCAGGCAACGGAGGAGGCAAGGAAGCCATCGTCTCTTCACGATCGGGTACAATCGAAACCAAACCAGACAAAGTCATCTCTGTATAATTTCACCTTCCCTGAAATCAAAATCCCTAGTAACCAAAATTCAGTGAGTTTTCCATGTACATTGTATTCATCTTAAACACAACCCTAAAACACAATATAGAAGATCAAATACCATATGAGTTACGAAATTTGAAAATGAACCATAAAAAAAAACCTAAATTCGATTCGCCCAAAATAACAAGTCTCCGACTTTTTAAGATTTGGGCATTTGAGAGCAGGGAAATGATGACCTACCGGAGAGCGAAACAGAAGATGCTATTATCGGCGATGAATCGGACTGTGGTCCACGGCGTCGCGGCGATTGAATACGGCAAAATAAAATGCAAGAGAAAATAGTTTTTTATTTAATGACAATTGTTTTTTCATTTGTCCCGAATTTTGCGTGGGATGAAACTTCCGGCCGTTGGATATTTGGCCGTGTATTTTCAATTCTAAAGTAAATTACTTTAATTAAACATTTCATTTTTTTATTTCATTTTTTAATAATTCTACCATTTTTTCTTATTCAAAAGGTTTCTTATTCAAAAGGTTTCATTAATCTCTTAAGATTTATCTTTAAAATTGATTTAAAACGAAATTAAATTATTAGTTTTTACTCTCTCCAATTCTTAAGATCTCCAATTCTTAAGAGTTTGTATATTTTTATTTTATTTTTTATTTTTAAAAGTTTACACACCTATAAATATAATTTTTTATTTATAATTTTTTTCCTCTTATACTAATTAATTTACATTAATATCATTATTTTTTTATCTAACTCATTCTTTACATCCAAAACAATACTTATTCTTACTTTTTATTATTTAACACATAAAAAATTATTTCCAAAAATTTTCTCTATGCAAACATTAAAGAATCGAGGGAGTATAATTTTTATGTACACATCATAAACTTGGACAAAAATCAATGCCGGTTCATTACAGTCACAGGACATGAAGGGCTCGTTCAAACTTCAAAGAAGAGATCAAACTCTTGTGTAGCCTTTTCCCAGTCGTATTCCGTTCAGACCAGTACAATTGACAACACTCATTACTACACCTGTAACTTTGATGGATCTTACGATTTATAGTATCACGATCACATTGGAAACGAACAACATTTCCAAGCTACCAGGATCCCAAGTAGAGCTCCAGCAAAGACCTGGGAAGGAGTGTGGCCAAGAAGTTCTTTCAGTTTCCTCTGGCTTATTGGATGACCTTGGAACAAGTCTTCGACTATTAGATTCAGAACCTGTATGGAATCGGAAAAGAATTATATTTTGTTGATTCTGAAATAGGTTCAGCGTTGCAAGTAGCAGATAACAGAAACACCCACACATAATGAATGCTGTAAAGACCTCGTAGGATTCTGAGTAATTTGTTAGTGGGATTTATTTAGTCTAATTAAAAAGAAAAAAAATTAAAAAATTACAAACAAGCCCCGGCATTTGCTTTTCTTTTACAAATTGAACCCACAACGCGGAAATATTAAGGAAACATTTGAGCTTTTGAAACATAACTGGATTTTTTTTTGTAATCAATGAATCAAAATTATGAAGGCATAAAGAGTTACTTAATAAGTTATTTCTAATGTGGAAATTTCTATACTAATCTGCAATCTGCATTTCAAGTAATCAAAATTTTTCGCAAAATGCAGGCCTACAAACATATACTGTATGTATCAAACCCAAAGAAAACAACAAGAATGTCAACTTAGGCATTCGTAAACGAAGGGAAATAGACATACCGAAATCCTTAAAAATTCGCAAGACTTTTTAGGTCATAATAACCAATGTCCAACAACAATGAACCCGAAATCAATTGGGATTTTTACTTTTCTTTATATATCGAAGTAGCTCTCCACAGTTCCACAACAAGCATCCCAAGTTAGAACTAAGGTGTTGTTAGGTTGAGTGAATCAGAGGAGCTTATAGCTTATTCTTCCTCAATCACACTGCTTGTTAAAACTTCCTAATAAGTTCAGGATATCTGATTAAGCCTAAAATTTCTGTCCACTTCACCGCTGACTAAGAAAGAATAGATTTTTATCATTCTCTCCTAATCACACATAAAATAAAATCCGCAACCAATCAACAACAAAACACATACTAATAGCCAAAATGGAAAATCAAATTCAAAAATAATAACACTACCTGAGCTTGCATCCCTGCGTGCCTCCTAACCCCGATAGCATCATACATAACAATCAAACTGAATCCCAAACAAACCGGAAACAGGGAATCCGCAACTCCATGGCAAATGGCCACGGAAGTAGTCAACGCGGTGCACAGAGCCGAATGCGAGGAGGGCATTCCACCGGAAGCACACATGAGCTTGAAATCCCATTTCCTGTCCACGCAGAAATTCAAGAACACCTTCATGGACTGGGCGAACGCCAAAGCGCACAGGCCCGACACGAACGCCGGATTCGCGGCCAACGTCGACACGAAAGGGCTGATCTTGACCTTGGCCGTGGCCGTCACGCTCATCAGGGCCGTCCCAAATGCGCCGTTAAGCAGGAAATCTGTCTCTCGGGAGCTGAAGGGGTTTTTGTTCGAGGGGTTTGCGGCAAAGTCCCTGACTTTCTGAAACACCGGGATCAAATACGAAAAGGGTTTTGGTGGGTCCCAGCTCGAATTTACGATTACGGCGACTGATTTTGGTTTCTTGTATTTGGAGGATGAGGGAAATGAGTGATTTTGAGGGGTTCTGGGTTTTGGAAAAGTGGCAAAGGCTGCGGCTTTAAGCGGAGAGGTTGTCAGAGAAGCAAGAGATTGAGAGTCCATGGGAATAGCAAGGAGTAGGTGTTCGGTTGAGTTTGAATTTGAATTCGAAATTGATTTTTTGACTTCCGGAGTGTTGGAGGGAGAGGGGAGAAGGGAGAAAGAGAGGAAAAGGTGGCAGCTTCTAGAGAGATTGCCAAAAATGATTTGAGGCATATGTCATCTGATGTTGTGGAATATGCCCTATTATAAGATATTTTTGTTCTAGGTATTTAACTACTCCGTATTTCACTAGTGTCAAATACTACTACTACTACTCAGTAATAAAATACTCTTTCTCACAAAATTACACTACTACTCGCAAAGTAGACGAATTGATAAAGCTAGAGAACGTGTGAAAGTGGAGAACGTATGAACGAGAGGTTACGAGTTCTTGAGAGACCATGAGTTTTGCCGACATTTTTTAGTAGAACTTGTCATATATGCGGTATACCTAGTGTAATTTAATTGGTTGACCTATTTTGCAAGTTAATACGTCGTAGAGCCTGTCATACAGACTTGGTGTAATTTACCTGGTTGTCCTAGTTTGCAATCTAATACAGAATCACTTGACGAGTAGAAGTTGCAGGCCTATTGTGTAAATTAGTTTACTTGGTTGACCTAATTTGCAATCTAAATTAGTTTATTTAAACGTCCCGACCTCTTAATTGTATTTCTATGATTTTCAAAGCAAGCTCCAACCAATGGGTATTTCCAATAATGTTCAAGTTTTTTAGATTTTTTTTATTAATTATGATCATTTTAAGATTATAATTATAGAATAGTGTAATAATCGTATATTTAATATAATTAATCAATAATGATTAATAACCGTTATTTAAATTAATAAAATAAAATTAATATTAAGTAAGTTGCTTTTAATCATAATTAAGAAAAAGTAATTTATTTCATACTTTAAAATTTTCTCACGTTCTCCAGTTTTATCAATTTGTGTACTTTGTTTTATCAATTTGTGTACTTTGCGAGTAGTCGTGTAAGTTTGTGGGAAAGAGTATTTTGTTACTAAGTAGTGTGAAAGCTGGAGAACGTATGAATGAGAGGTTAGGAGTTCCTGAGAGGTCATGAGTTTTGCCTACATTTTTTTAGTAGAACTTGTCATATAGGCGGTATGCCTGGTGTAGTTTAATTGGTTGATCTATTTTGCAAGTTAATACGTCGTAGAGCCTTTCATACAGGCCTAGTAATTTACCTGGTTATCCTAGTTTGCAATCTAATATGTCCAGAGGCACTTGACGAGTAGGGGTTGCAGGCCTAGTTGGTTGACCTAATTAGCAATCTAAGTACATTCAAAGAGGCACTTGATGAGTAGAGGTTGCGAGTCTAGTTTATTTTACTTGGTTGACTAATCCTTCATAATTAAAAAAATATATATGTATAAATTGTTGAGACAAAAAGAATAAATGTTTCACACGTTTTATTCAAGCTAAAAAAAAAAATTATACTTGCTTTTTAGTTGATATCTTTATTTTTACATATTATTATTTATTTAACTTACATTTTAAAAATATTTTTAAGTAATATAATAATAATATTATTTATTATTTCGTGTTTTAGTGGAAAGAATGAGTTTACAAATTACTAATTACTACAGACTACAGTAATGCAAGCAAACAAAGTCGTGAGAATCAAATCGCACTTAACGGCGCTATGTCGCTACAATAGAGTTTTGAAATTCAGAAGTATGAGAAAATAATAATCGGCCATCTCCTCTTATAGCAAACCCACACCCTCCACAATCGCCACCCGCCAACCACCGTCGCAAACGCGGTTACATTATCTTTTCCGACCACTTTTCCTATCCCTTTATTCTTCGATCTGTGGATCGATTTTATCCCTGCAAACTGAGATCGAGCGGTTTGAGGTGATTTTTGCGGCGGTTTTTTCGAGTCGACTCGCGGATCAGAGACTCGGAGATGGAGAACCTTATTGCATTGGTTAACAGACTGCAGAGAGCGTGCACCGCGCTTGGCGATCACGGTGAAGAGAGCGCGTTGCCCACTCTCTGGGATGCCCTGCCTTCAATCGCAGTCGTCGGTGGTCAGGTATGCTTTCGAATCCAACTTGTATTTGTGATTTTGATGCTGATCTTTTCTCACTAGTGATGATTTTAATATTTTTGATTCATTTGGTTTCTACGTAATATTGTTGATTCGTTCGGTTTCTATGTGAATCGAAGCTCAGATCTGTACTGTATGCAAATGATTTTTGCATTTGATTTTGTTTCGTTTGTTATTAATTCAGAATCCATTTTCTCGATCGGTTTAGCATTTACATAGATTTTTGCTTTTGCATACATGTGTGTACACTCTCGTGTTGTTGTTGAAGCCTGGATTTGCACAAGTTATCTGACATTATTTTCCCCGTGTTTTTTAAATGTTTATATAGTAAATTTGTGTATCATCTGAATTGATATATTTGAATCTTGCGAAAATGTCAAGGTATATTAGCTGAATGGTTGTCATTTCATATGTGGTGCAAGATCCATGAGTTAAGGAAAAAACCTAATATTTCATCTAACGCGCCTCTATTGTGTTTGCCGCCTTTAAGATGCCCCTTCTTAATTCTTATATATCGCGCTTTCTCACTCCTGCTTTGGTTTTCTCAGGGTAACTAACACTAGTGTTTTATGGTTTGCAGAGTTCAGGAAAGTCTTCAGTCCTAGAGAGCATTGTCGGAAAGGATTTTTTGCCTCGTGGATCTGGTAACTACACTTTACTATTGCTATTAAGACTTGAGAGTTAAGGTACATGGTATGAGTATATCAGATAAGTCATAATTGGTAACAATTTATTGTATAAAACACAGGTATTGTTACTCGCCGTCCACTTGTCCTACAGCTTCATCGGCTTGACGAAGGTAGAGAATATGCAGAGTTTGGACATCTTCCTAGGAAGAAATTCACTGATTTCGGTAAGTTACATGGATCATAAACATTTTGGTTTTACAACTACTTTATATTAGTATTAGTGTATTACTCATTTCATGGTACAGTGTTAGATCTGCAAATGCTTGAATCTCAATGTTCTAAAATCTGCCTGTTTGTTCATTATAATTTCATTTTCTAGTTGCTGTAATTAAGTTCAAAGACCTTGATTAAATTTTCGTATAAGCTTTGATGTTTAAATGAATTGTGCAGCTGCTGCGAGAAAGGAGATTTCTGATGAGACAGATCGAGAGACAGGACGTAGTAAACAAATATCTACTGTTCCCATATATCTTAGCATTTATTCCCCTAATGGTGAGTCTAAAAGAGCTATTGATCATTTATGATTTCGGGAATTGCGCTAATACAAGTATCTGATTTTTAATCACAATAGATTATTGGCTCATCATTGTCTCTGCATGAGGGCAAATGGATTTTTAAAAATGCAAGAGAAATGACTTCACTTATGTTTGATACTTATTGAGTAGGAAGTAATTTGTTACTTCTTTTCTCTGCAGTGGTGAATCTGACTTTGATTGATCTTCCTGGACTTACTAAAGTGGCTATTGGTGAGTCTGTTGTTACTAGCTATTTATCGCTTTTATAATGTTTTCATTTGTTACCGGATTACCTGTTCTCTTGTTTTACATAGATGGTCAGTCAGAAAGCATTGTGATGGACATTGAGAACATGGTGCGCTCCTACATTGAGAAGGTATTTTTTTGTGGCATAAAGTAATTTCAGTTTAGTTAAATAATCATATATCAGATGGAAGGAATTGAATATTGTTTTCATTTACAGTTACGTTCCATTAACTTATTATCGTCTTACTATCAATTCCAGCCCAACTGTATTATTTTAGCAGTTTCTCCTGCCAACCAAGATCTTGCCACATCTGATGCTATTAAGATCTCCCGTGAAGTAGATCCAAAAGGTATGTCCTTGATAACTTTCAGGCTTGGGATTGCGTTCTTCACTTCTTACTAAAGAATGTGCCGTGCTTATCAGTTACCTGTAGCACCCTTTAAGCTGAGACAGTGTTACTAATAAATCACAACATAATCCACTTAGGTTGCTTACCCCATATTATTTCTGTATATATTTATCTTTTTCAGGAGAGAGAACATTTGGTGTTTTAACGAAGGTCGATCTCATGGACAAGGGTACAGATGCTGTAGATGTAAGTTGACAACTCTAGATCACTAATCTAGTAATCTGCTGATGTTATATTGAACTGGAATTTATTTTTTAAAATCACTATTGTTGTAGAAGGATGAAAGAAATATATAGTGACTATTTTGTTTCTTGTTTTGATTTTAGATCCTGGAAGGAAAAGCATATAAACTGCAATTCCCATGGATAGGTGTCGTTAATCGTTCTCAAGCTGACATCAACAAAAATGTCGACATGATTGCTGCTAGAAGAAGAGAGCGAGAGTATTTTGCTCAAACACCGGAGTATAAACATCTTGCTCACAGGATGGGTTCTGAGCATCTAGGGAAAGTTCTATCCAAAGTAAGCACAGCTGCTCATATGATGCTGGGCATATTTCTTCTTTATTACTCCTAAAGGTTTAATACTTTGTTCTGCTTCGTGTTTACAGCATTTAGAATCTGTTATCAAATCTAGGATTCCAGGCCTTCAGTCACTCATCAATAAGACAATCATCGAGCTAGAGAACGAGTTGAGTCGTCTGGGAAAGCCCATTGCAACTGACGCTGGGGTAACTAAGCCATTTGATTGATTGCCTATTCATTTTATCAGTTTAGTGACTAATTTAATGCATCAATTAAGAAATGTTCTTCCTTTCATTGCTTGAAATTGGTGTCTTAATTCAGGGAAAGTTGTACATGATTATGGAGATATGCCGCATATTTGATGGAATATTCAAAGAGCACCTTGATGGAGTGTATGACATATATATATATATTTTTTTTTGTTAAGCTTATTAAATTGAATTTTTTAGCATGTAGTGATCTTTTCTAACAATCTTATTTTATTTTTTCATTTGATTCTGCAGTCGACCTGGTGGTGATAAGATATACAATGTCTTTGATAACCAGCTACCTGCTGCATTGAAACGCTTGCAGTTTGATAAGCATCTGGCAATGGAAAATGTTCGAAAATTGATTACTGAAGCTGATGGATATCAGCCTCATCTCATAGCACCAGAACAAGGTTATCGCCGTCTCATTGAAACCGCCGTGATTACCATCAAAGGTCCTGCTGAGGCAGCTGTTGATGCGGTATGCATTGCTTTTCGGCTTATTACATACTATGCAAATAATGCAATAAAGAATCATTCCGGTGTTAGGAACGGTGCCTCTTTGAGCTGACTGACAATTTGTTTGATAGGTTTTTGTGTGATGTTTCTTTAAATGGAGCTAATAAGTTTTGACATAATAACCTTATAATCTCTTGGTCTTTTCTATGTTTAGGTTCATGGAATACTGAAGGATCTAGTTCACAAGTCAATTAATGAGACTGTGGTGAGTCTTTAATTTCTGTTGGGCCAATATTATTATCTGGTATCATCATCATCATCTCTTGTGACATGATAAGCGTTTATTTTTCTCCTTCAATGGATAAATGGATTGCATAAAATGCCTGGAGTTATTAGGTTTATTCTCATTTGCAAAATGATTATTGCCTGCAGGAGCTGAAGCAGTACCCATCTCTCAGGGTGGAGGTAGGAAATGCTGCAGTGGAATCTTTAGACAGAATGAAGGAAGAAAGCAAAAAGGCCACTATACAGCTCGTAGAAATGGAAAACAGTTACTTAACTGTTGATTTCTTCCGCAAGCTTCCTCAGGATGTTGAGAAGGGTGGCAATCCGACCCATTCGATTTTCGATAGATATAATGACTCCTATCTTCGACGAATTGGTGAGTATATGCTTCTTGCTCTGATGTTTCTTTCTTTTGATGTCCTAGTTGTTCTCATCTAACTTGTCTGTTTGGTCATTTCTTATAAAAATAAATAAATTACAGGATCAACGGTCTTGTCATATGTCAACATGGTTTGTGGAAGTCTGAGAAACTCTATTCCCAAATCTATTGTTTACTGTCAAGTCCGCGAGGCAAAGCGCAGCCTACTCGATTATTTCTTCGCTGAATTAGGAAAGAAAGAGGTATAAATACCATCCACCTTTTCGTTTTTCCCTTACCCTACAATTTGAGACAGAATGCTTGAGCAGGAACACAGTCTCAGTCTTATTTGTATACGTACTATAATTTTTTTTTTTTTTAATCTACTAAATGTAACTCTTGATTACAGGCGAGACAGTTGGGTAAACTATTAGACGAGGATCCAGAAGTAATGAAGAGGCGTGTATCTCTTGCAAAGAGATTAGAGCTGTACAGATCTGCTCAAGCAGAGATCGATTCTGTAGCTTGGTCGAAATAGGAGACTTGATTACTCCCTATCACTCTCATTTTTTAACCTTCATTTTCCTGTTGTCAAAAATAATTTACTGTCAAAAGAGTCTATTCTTTTTAATTTTACTGACATATTATTCTTTTTTTACACTAAGTTGAGCATTGCCAAATTTTGTGCTTCATGTATGATACCATTTTCGGGCACTATTTATTAGTTATTACTATGTTAAGCGAATTATTCTTTGTAAATTGCCAATGCAATAATATTATCAAATCATAAACATCAGTGCATAACACAATAAGAAAAACAGTTCATTATTTTAATTTATACAGTAAATACTATAAATTAGTAATAACCATAGTAAATACATTTAACATAGTACTAATAAATTATAAGTCGACCTCGAACTCGATTAATGATAGACAAGCCCGTTTAAAATTTTATCAAGCATGTACGATAAGGTGTAAGCTCGATTCGGGTTTAGTCGTAACTCGTAATTTTAACCCCCCAGGCCCAGGTGCTATCGAAACACTACACCGCGTTGTTTACTCGTTTTTGCAAATAAAATTAAACCGTTGGAAATGGTTGAATCCCCCTTGATCGTCTCTCCCATAAGCAGACCAAAATCCAAATATTAAGATGAAGGGAAAAAAACCTAGACATCCAATCTCCTCTCCAGGAACAGAGCAGGAGCAGACCATAATTTCTTGATTCAATTATAAAAAGAAATGGATTGGTCTCCGAAATCGGCTACAAGCGCATATATCGATGCCCTCAGATTGGTACGTATTCATTCAATTATTTTTCCCCCAAATGTATATTATTGATTCGATTGTTCATGAACGGAATGGATGATTGATGTTGTTCAGCGTGGTAAATCGAAGAAAGAAAGCAGCTCATCGGAACCCCAAAGCAACGAGTTCATATCCGCCCTCGCCGCCGGCATGAGAGCCAAACTAATAGTCGAGGTCACATCGGAAGTCTCCCCCTCCACCGTAGCCCTGGCGGTGGCCGCCCGCCAAACCGGCGGGAAACTAATATGCATCCTCCCGGAACCGAAGCTCAACAGGTCCCAAAAGGCCATCGAGGACTCTGGCCTCAGCGCCATGGTCGAGTTCCGGACAGGGGACCCAGCCGAGGCCCTGGTCAACTGCGAGAACATCGACTTCTCCCTGGTGGATTGCAAGTCCCACGGCTACGGGAAGCTGCTCGAGAGCCTCGGGGTCAACCCCAAGCGGTCAATGGTCGTGGCCAATAATTTGCTGGAAGGGGAAAAGGGGCTGGAGGGACACTTGAGAGGGGTTGAGACCAAGACGAAAGTCCGATCCATGAAGCATCCGATCGGGAGAGGCATGGAGATCACTATGATCGGGAAGAGCAACGATTTCGGGAAGAGGGGAGGAAAGAGTAAGTCCGGGAGTCATCGAGTGCCCAGGTCCGAGAGGAAAGTGGTGAAGAGGACGGATGATAGCAAGTGGGTTTTTCAGGTGGACGAGAAAAGTGGGGAGGAACATATCTTTAGGATGCTGAGATCGCATAGCAAGCCGGAGCTCTGTGGGGAAAGGAAACACCTTCGTGTGTGAAAACTAGAGTGTAGTGCATTGTTGATCGATGGGATATTATGCGCAAACAACCCCCGAGCCTCTGGAGTTACGCGATTGCGCGAAAGGCGCCGCCTTAATCGAAGGAGGATGTATGGGGTGGGGGTGTAGTAAAATGTGTTTCTTGAGTTTGGTATTTTTTTTGTATGTGATCATTTGGGCAATGTTGAGTTTTCATTAAACTTAGTGACAGTTGAACCAAAAACTCTCGATTGTTTCTGAATTTCAAAGCAAGCACCTTTGTATATATCTGGACATTCTTTATCAATCAAAAGTTGGTCGGAAACAGCCCCACCATCACCACCACCATCCACCGCATAAGCTTCAAACTCAAGACACTAATGATAAAAAAAAAAACAGACTCCAACCAAACTAATCATTACTGATTTTATTTCTTGATAAGCATCTCATTACTCGACAACTTATTTCGTTTCATTCACATTTAGCAACAAATCTGTAAAATCTGCTCTTGCTCTCTACCAATGGTTGAATATAGTTCAAGATTCCGGATTTTGAAACCCGGATTCGTTTTTTTGGTTTGGTTTGGTTTCATACACTCAAATCTTTTCGTGAGAGGAGGTGATCCGGAGGATGATCATAGCAACAGCGTGCTCTGTAAAACGGATCTCGCCTCGTTTATGCCTTTTCCATACAGCAACTTACCTAACATGGTCTGCAGACCACTTTGGAACTCATATTTGTTAAGAGTAAGTAAGTTCCAATTTTTTTTTTTTAAATTAAAATAAATTCTCGATTTTCGTTTTACTTATTTATTACATTCAATTTTGCAGTACTCCCAGTCCAAAGATCATGAGATCACCATAGTGTTATCGACCATATACACGAGCGGATGGGTCGGAATCGGGTTTTCCAGGGACGGAAACATGCTCAATTCCAGCTGCATGGTCGGATGGATCAACTTCGAAGGCCGCGGTAAAATCAAGCAATTCTACGCAAAAGGCCTCAAGCCGTCGGAAGTCAAACCCGACGAAGGTGAGCTGCCATTGACAAATGCCCCGCCTTTCGTAGCATTGCAGGGCGCGACTATTTACTTAGCCTTTCAGATGAAATACAACGCTACACTCAAGAGGCAGCCTATTTTGTTGGCCTTCAGCACCAAGAACCCCCACCACCACCGTCTCACCGTTCACGAAGACAAGACAACGATAAATTTTGATTTCTCGTCAGGTAATTATATTCTATCCTAATTGCATTTTTGCGAAAAAAATATTATAGTAGGAAGTAATACGGAGTAGTACTTAGGATCTGTTCTTCTAGTCTAGACTTAATTTCAGTTCAGTTCAGATCGTTTCAGTTCATATTCATTCAGTTCAATTTAGTTTACTTTAATTCAATTCATAATCATTCGTTTCAGTTCATATTCATTCAGTTCAATTTAGTTTACTTTAATTCAATTCATAATCATTCATTTCAGTTCAACCAGTTTCAATCCAAAAGAACAGTTTCTTATTCGATCATCCCCCGTGACAGGTGAAACAGAATCGAGTAGCGTTGATGCATCATCATCTCGTAGCATTTTCAAAGACAAGAAGAGTCACGGGACGCTGGCTCTGCTTGCATGGGGCCTTTTTCTCCCCCTCGGAGCAATTATCGCGCGATACCTCAAGCACAAAGAGCGACTTTGGTATTACCTTCACGTGGGCTTCCAGTTCATCGGTTTCGTGCTGGGGGTTGGTGGAGTGGTTGTCGGGCTATCTCTCGATCACAAGCTCCACGCTTTCATCCCGGCACACAAAGGCATCGGGATATTTGTTTTCGTGCTCACCATTCTCCAGGTTCATATATAGTATATTATTGCAAATAAAACTAATAGTATCTTGTACGTAAGTTTCGTCGTATAATTATGCATTTGATTACAGGTGTTTGCTTTCGTTGCGCGTCCTAGCAAAGATAGCAAGTACCGTGGGTACTGGAATTTGTACCATGTGTGGGCTGGCCGGATATGCCTTTTGTTTGCGGCAGTGAATATAGTTCTCGGGATCCACGTGGGCGGGGCCGGGCAAGCGTGGAAGGTGGGGTATGGGTTTATGGTGGGGGCGATGCTGGTGGCGGTTGTTATTCTGGAAGCATTGCTGAGGGTTAGAAGAAAGCATGATGAGTACCACAGTGATATTCATCCTCCGTTTTCAATCGAGTCCGTTGAGAAGGAGATATCCCTTTAACTCTAATACATATATGGAGTATGAAATTAAAATGGATGGGAAATGAAGAATGAGTTAAGTTTTGTGTGTTGTTAGGAATTTATTTTTTATGTTGTGTTGTGGTGAGTATTACTCTACTAGAGTTGAAAAGGAAGAAAATATCTTACCAGAATAAACTTTCAGAATAAACTCTATATAATAATGCTTTATATAGTAATACAAAATTCAAGTTATAATTAGGAATAATTTAATTATTTCACATTGTCATTCAAGTTTAACTTGAAACCAGTTATAATTAGGAATAATTATTTTATATTATCATAAGTCATACATTTTTAAGTTTTATATAAGAATAAATGATTAATATATAATAAAAATATTTATTAATAATATTTTTATTTATTAAAATCAATAACATTTTTCAATTGACTTAAAATATTTATCAAAATCAATAACATATATATAGTATATGGTCAAAATTTATAGTCTTTAGATTCATTATTTTTTTTATGTTAAACACAATTTGGTAATTTAAACTTAAAGATAGATAATATACAATATATGTTATTTTTATATTTATATTTTTTTTATACGAAAAAATTATTTTTATTTTGTAAAACTAACTCTAAGTATTGGATGGTTAAAAAATTGTCAAGTTGACCAGGTATGACTATTTCTTAGGGTCGGAGGAGTACTCTTCAGTTTTTTTTTCTATTAAAATTCAAAACGAGATATTTATTTTGTCATTCTGTTCGAACATTAAATAGAGAGTTTAATCAAATTTGAATGTTTGAATAGTATGTAGGTTTCTATCCTCATACAAAGGGTACGGTATGGAAAATCAGTACTATTCCAACTTGCATGTCCAAACGTGTTTGTTCAAGCTCCACGAAAGATAGTTATATCCCGCCGCCATAAAATTTAGAGATAATCGTAGGTTAGTAGATGAACTATAGGCACTTTTGTACTTTGGTTACCCAACTTGCATTTTTTACACTGAATAGTTGAACTTTGATAAATTTGCACTTTGATTTAAAAATGAAAGAGATGAAGAAGGGTCAAAAGTGTAATTTTATATTTCTAAAATATATGCAAAATTTTGAAAATACCATTTTAAGCACGTGATTCTCACGTGCGCCGGGAATCGTCCATTTTTATATCAAAGTGCAAATTCATCAAAGTTCATCTACTCGAATGTACAAAATGTAAGTTGGATAACCAAAGTATACTTTATATCAAAGTGATTCTCATGCGTCGCCGGGAATCGTCCATTTTTATATCAAAGTTAAATTCATCAAAGTTCAGCTACTCGAATGTACAAAATGTAAGTTGAATAACCAAAGTACAAAAGTGTATAGTTGAGCTACTAACCTACAATTATCCCTAAAGTTTATTTATTCCGTTCCAATCATTCCCACATTCTAAGCGTTCCCGAGCAAAATACATTCTAAAAAATGGTAAAAAATACTTTTCATTATACAGAAAAAGGAGAGTACATTAGAACGGAAGGGGTATTTACTTTTCATTATGTCTCAGATAATTACTTATTAGTATTTTTTTTTTTTTTGTAATTTACAATCGAGAAATGCATAATTAGTAACTCTCACAATAAATCAATCTATTTTATCTATAAATAATAATAAAATATAATTTACATCATACTCGATTAATAATTAGTAACTCTCACAATAAATCAATCTATTTTATCTATAAATAATAATAAAATATAATTTACATCATACTCGCGAGGATGAAGGCAGTACATAATTAAGCACAAACAAAAATTAAGAATGTATTAACTGTTTGTGTTGGTAGTGCACTAACCTATGTTAATAACTCAGTAAATTATATAGTAACTTAGTATACCCCATTTTCCCTAACCAAGGTGTCATAAGTTTATTTAATAATGTAGTATTTTTGACGTGTTTGATAAATTTCGTTCAATGCTACAGAAACAAAAAAGGGCCAAATGGTTGACTATTTGGTGGATTGCTATAATGCTATTTATACAATACTACTATACTAGTCAATTTTTTCAACATTTTGAAAGCTCTAATCACGGTTTGAGGTAGAGTGCGGCCGAGGGATGATCCACAAACTACTTAATTCTTCGTCCGAATAGTGTTAAAAATAATAAACAAACAGAAGACTTGTATTAGTTGTATCTTTCATCAATCTGAAAGCAAGTTAATTCAACCATGTAAGCTAAAGTTGAAAAGCACCTAAACTCATATGCATGGCTTTTCCATGGATCACCACTTTTGACTTGCATGGTTTTTCCCCAACTCTCAACACTCTTTCTCAAAATAAATAAACAAACATTACTATACGTCTCCTCAAACTTATTCATATATAGTTTGCCAAACCCACAATCATTTTAATTTTTTTTCTTTTTAATTTTTTTTCTTCATATATTTATGTGTATGTGTGTATGTATGTGTGTGTGTGTGTGTGTGTGTGTGTGTGTGTGTGTGTGTGTGTGTGTGTGTGTGAAAGATTAAACATTAGGTGTCAAAGCACCAATTTGTACCTATTTCAATTCTACAAATTATTTATAAAAAATCATAGTAGTAATTAAATAGGATATCTGGCTATTTCTTTAAATAGGAGGATTGTACCTTGTTTAATTTGTTTCTCAACCCAAGTAGCAATTTCACATTCGGAATCCATTGATCAGCCATTTTTCTTCTCAGCTGGTACTTACTTCCTGTCTCTCTTTCTCCTGCTTCAATTCATTCTTATTTTATATATATAGATATAGAAATACACACGCACACTACTTCAGAAGATACGATGATTAACACCACTTTATACTACTGATCAATCAAGAACTGATATTGTCTGTATTTCCAACAACATCGGTTCCTTGTCACCGAATTGCATGCGCAAGAAAACATATATATGTACATGCGATTCATTCCACGAAATTTAATCAATAATTAAAAGTTAATAAGTTCATATTTGTGAATATAAACTACCTTCTCATGCTCATGCGCAGTGTGCTCATTTTCAAGTAGTTTGAAAACTGGCCAAATGGGTTGAAATCACGTTTCACATGCATATTTTAAACTTTGTCCTCAAAAAGAACACGTCCTAGATTACTAATTATGTCTGAAATTTATATGGACAGGCAGCTCAGAATCATGTGGAGATTGAACATTGCGGAAGGTGTTGACAGCCCTTACCTCTACAGCACCAACAACTACGTGGGCAGACAAACTTGGGAGTTCGACCAGAATTACGGGACACCGGAGCTCCGGGAAGAAGTGGAGAAAGCCCGTCAAGACTTCTGGGCCAACAGGCATCAAGTCAAGCCCAGTGGTGATCTTCTCTGGCGGATTCAGGTTAAATAACTTCATCATAGAACAGACAGTTTATTCATATTATATATTCATATTACTTGTGACTAAAACTCAATCAAACGCAGTTCTTGCATGAGAAGAATTTCAAACAGGAAATACCACAAGTTAAGGTGGCCGACGGCCAAGATATAACCTATGAAACCGCCACCACCACACTCCGGCGAGCTGTCCATTTCTTCTCTGCCTTGCAAGCAAGTGATGGCCATTGGCCGGCAGAAAATGCTGGCCCGTTGTTCTTTCTTCCACCTCTCGTGAGCCCATCTACGAAAATCCCTGGGTCAAAAAATGAATCATCTAATTTACTAACTAAACGAAAACGTAAATTTCGCAGGTAATGATTCTGTACATTACTGGACATCTCAACACTGTTTTTTCAGCAGAACACCGCAGAGAAACTCTCCGTTACATGTACTGTCATCAGGTGCAATATATATGTCTCAAACAATTTAATTTTCACTTGGGATATGATTTTCAAAATATTAATGCATATATATATTCTGTTTACAACTTTACATTGCAGAATGAAGATGGTGGGTGGGGTTTTCACATAGAAGGCCATAGCTCAATGTTCTGTACGACACTCAATTACATATGCATGCGTATATTAGGGGTGGGGCCCGAAGGCGGTGAAAACAATGCGTGCGCTAGAGCAAGAAAATGGATACTTGAACATGGCACTGTAAAAGCAATACCTTCTTGGGGAAAGACCTGGCTTTCGGTATGATATGCTTATGTTCATTAACCTGGGGATGATTACAAAAACAAATGGAGTTTTTGTAATTTGAAAAGATAAAAATTTTGTAATCAAAGCTAAGTTTCAAGAGTAATAATTGGAACAATAACTAAGAAAAAAAATGTGTTTTCCCAGATTTTGGGATTATTTGACTGGTCAGGAAGCAACCCAATGCCCCCTGAATTTTGGCTTCTTCCTGAATTTTTCCCTATGCATCCAGGTTAGCCCCTTGAAATGACTCGATTATACATCATCAATGCTAACAAACACAGGGGACTGTCTTCTATCTAACAATTATATTCACTAATAAATTGCAGCGAAAATGTGGTGCTACTGCCGAATGGTTTACATGCCAATGTCGTACTTATACGGCAAGAGATTTGTGGGTCCTATCACTCCTCTCATTCTACAACTAAGGGAAGAGTTATACGATCAGCATTATGAAGAAATTAACTGGAGGAGCATACGACACTTATGCGCAAAGGTAAAAAAATAAATATATGCATTAAAAACTGCAGATAAATCTGGAGTACGATTTATTAATGCTAATTTTGTAATAAATGAAGGAGGACATGTACTACCCTCATCCATTTATACAAGACTTGATATGGGACAGTTGTTACGTATTAACCGAGCCTCTGTTGACTCGCTGGCCTCTCAACAAGTTGCGAGAGAAAGCTCTCCGAGTCACAATGGAGCATATCCACTATGAAGATGAAAATAGCAGATATATCACTATAGGATGTGTGGAGAAAGTATTGTGCATGTTGGCATGTTGGGTTGAGGATCCCAATGGCGATTATTTCAAGAAACATCTCTCTAGAATCCCGGATTACTTGTGGGTTGCCGAGGATGGAATGAAGATGCAGGTAATTAACACATTCTCTCTCTTTTTTTTAAGAATTGATGTGTACTTCAAGTAATTTGTGATTTAGAAATATATTCTTAGGGATAATGATAACACTACCCCTGGGGTTTTGCCTAACTATACAAAGATCTATTTATTTTTCGAAATCACAAATAAAACCCCTTGGGTCTTTACTCTGTTATTTAAAAATCTGTTTTTCAGGGTTACTTATAAAGCAACCCCTGGAGATGCGTCTAATGAAAAAAAAGACCCAAATACTTCTAAAATTAAAAAACTCCCCGAGGTTTGCATTTACCGTACATATAACCTCTCTACTCTTCTTCATAAGGCACTTGTTGTCAGGCAAAAACAAACCTTAAGGGGGTTATTTGTAATTTTGAGAGGTGTCTATGTTTTTTGTAATCAGGAAAAACTTTGGGGGTATTTTTGCATGCTATTTTCTATGAACAGCAGAAAAGCTTGCCTTCAACTAGACTCCGCCAAATAAGTTTTTTATAATAGTAAACTTATGCACACGAATTCATGTGCAGAGTTTTGGCAGTCAACAATGGGACACGGGTTTTGCTATACAAGCTCTGCTGGCTAGTAATCTAATCGATGAAATAGGCGACACTCTAAAGAAAGGGCATGATTTTATAAAGAAATCTCAGGTCAAAGAAGATCCTTCGGGAGACTTTAGAAGTATGTACCGACATATATCTAAGGGGTCATGGACATTTTCAGATCAAGATCATGGATGGCAAGTATCAGATTGTACGGCCGAAGGATTGAAGGTACAATCCCATCCATTTTTATCATAGAAAATCATTTACGAAACAAAAAAATTAACATTTTGTATTTCTACAGTGTTGCCTTATCTTCTCTATGATGCCTTCTGAAATTGTTGGAGAGAAAATGGACCCTGAGGGACTCCACAATGCCGTCAACATATTGATTTCTTTGCAGGTAATTAAATTAACTTCACGCTTTAAGCTTACATGCGCTTTCAGTACATTACTAGTAGATTAATATTTTAAAATTAACACGTGAAAATTATATAGGTCGATTTTATTTTCATCAATCACATTGAAAAGCTAATTAAAAAAAAAACATAAAAGTAAATGTACTTACTTGCATGAACTATTGCAGAGTAAAAATGGTGGATTAGCTGCATGGGAGCCAGCAGGAGCCTCAGAGTGGTTGGAGGTATCTTCTTAGGCCGACATCGGATGCTAAACCCGACAGAATTAAGAGTCACATTTAAACTAATAATTCTATATTGCTCTGCAGTTGCTGAACCCGACAGAATTTTTCGCCGACATTGTTATCGAGCACGAGTAAGATATCCCCTCTCCCTTTAACAAAATTCAACGATAGGAAATGACCCTAGCAATATTCTTCGATCCAGGTATGTTGAGTGCACTTCATCAGCAATCCAAGCCCTTGTCCTGTTCAAGAATCTGTACCCTGAACACAGGAAGAAAGAGATCGAAATCTTTATCAAAAAGGCCACTAGTTACCTAGAAGACATACAAAAGCAGGATGGCTCATGGTACGTAAACATATCTATTTATCTCCGATCAAACTATAACAATTGGCCGCGTAATCTTTGCCAATCAATGCTTGCGCAGGTATGGAAACTGGGGTGTTTGTTTTACGTACGGTACTTGGTTTGCACTCGGAGGGCTGGCTGCAGCTGGTAAGGGCTACAACAACTGCCCTGCCGTTCGAAGAGGGGCTGAATTTCTGTTAAAGTCACAGAGGGGCGACGGCGGTTGGGGAGAGAGCTACCTCTCCTGCCCAAATAAGGTAACTTTTGATCTTCCTTTTTATTTTTTCTCTAAGGCATTTCATCGAACACAAGAAGCTCATCACCTGAAAACAGGAATATGTGGAACTTGAAACAACGCGATCTAACCTGGTTCATACATCATGGGCATTGATGGGCTTAATCCATTCGGGGCAGGTTAGTACTTAGTAATATATACTGTATTTTTATTTTATTTCACATTTTTTTCATTTATTTTTTTAATTTTTGAGAAAATATGAATGTGATTGAAAATGTTTTTTGTTTTTGACAGGGCGATAGGGATCCAATACCTCTCCACCGCGCAGCAAAGCTTCTGATCAACACGCAGATGGAAAATGGTGATTTTCCTCAACAGGAAATTACAGGGGTTTTTATGAAGAACTGCATGTTGCATTATGCTGCGTATAGAAACATATATCCGATGTGGGCCCTGGCGGAATACAGAAGACGTGTCCTGTTATTGTCGTCGCCGTCGAGGAAGAACATCTGAAGACGAAGATGATCATTATAAATTGCTAAAAATGTACTCTACTATTTTCACTAGTATAATACTGTAGTTGAGCATGTACGAGTATGTATTTTACTATAAAATCCAATTAAAAATCGTGAAATTTGTTACTCCTAATATTCAAATTTGACTAGACATAATTAACAATTAAATATAATCACATTTATTTATGTATAAAAATTTAATTAATAATAAGTAATTACTATTAAATAATTTATTATTTGTCATTTATAATAATTAAATTGGATGAAAATAACGTATATAAAAAATAAAAATTAATATATTAAGTATATCAATGATTAAGAAAAATATGTAATTATGTATCACAATACTTAATTTTGTTTTAAAATTTGATTCGATATCTCCTACTATGTTTCAATTAATTATATTTTTTTTTGTAATAGTATTACTATTTTCAGTAATATATTTTTATTTATTTATAATATACTATTTTTATAAATTATATGTCAAATTATTAAAATGTAAAACAACTAATAAGATCAATTTTAATTTCAATAAAACAATTTTAAAATTTAAAATTTAAGGATATCAATTTTGAAATGCAAGATTTATTAAATGGAGAAGACTTAAAAATTATTATATTTCAAAATGAGCACAAAACAAAATTGAAATCTTAGATTTTGATAGTAAATTTTTTAAATTATTGGTTTTTTTCAAAATAAAATTTTGTTAAATTAAAATGTAATTAATATAAAAAGAAAATTTAAATTTGATATTTAAAATATTATTAAATTTTTGTATAATTTCTTATAAATTTTTTGGCTTTTTTTTTTCTAGGTCAATTAAATTGCAATGTTTTGGGTTTGAACTTTTTTTTTGTCTAACTCAATTGTAATGTTCTCAACTTCAGTGCTCAACCAACTGCTCAACCAACTTTGCTAACAATCATTGACTAAATTTTTTGATTTTATACTTTTTTAAATCGTATTTTCAAAATACAAAAAAGTTGGTACGTTTGGCTTTTTTAGATATACAATAAATGATTTTGCCTCGTCCCGACTATATTAATCACTCGATCCATTCTCATTCTTGACCTAAATTCCTTGATAATTCTTTTACAAACTTTTCGTTTTATTGCGGTCGGCGGCGGAGTATTTCAGCGAAATCGAAGATCACTTCAAAATCTTTTTATATTGCTTCTCATTTCCTTTTTCGATCACCGATTTGAGTATTTCACCGAGATCGGAGATCAATCGCAATAAAAGGTACTCTGAAATCAAACCCTAGCTTCATTGGTTCAATTTATTGTTTAATTAATTGAATGATTTCCGCATTTGTATACTAAAAATTTATAAAATTGTTGTGTATTTTATTTTTTTATGATATATATCGTTTAATTTAGAATTCGTGAGATTTGTTTCCTCCTATGCAATCACTCATGTACGTAAATGGACGGTGATTTCAATGTCTCGATGAATAAAAACAATTCAATTAAGCAGGGTGACTCAAGGAGTGCAACAAAGACTCGTCAATTTTGTTTTTCTTCACTATTTTTTTTTCTTGTTTAGTATCTTTTCCTCTCAAATAATGGTCACATTTTTTTAATGAAAATAATTATTCTAATTTTATTTTTTTTAATTTATTCACAACCATTTATTTTATTAATTTAAAAAATAAAATTTGTTTTTTATTTTTTTAAATAAAAAAATCAAAAAAAAAAAATTCGGTAGTGGGCCTCCGAATACATTAAGCCACTACTAAAAAAGCCCATAAGCCCAACACTGCCGGATCTGATAACCAGACAGGCGGTCGCAGACTCATCACAGTCGAACCAATAAAAAGCTGACACGCGTAACCCTAACATCCTACCTGGCCGTAACAGAACTTCTCTACTACCTTAATTTTTCTGCTTTGGCGCGATCCACCGCCCTGCAAAATCCAGGACCCAAAAATCTTCACCCTGTAATTTCTAACTTCAATCCGAATTAACACAAATTTTATTTAATTTATTATATATATATAAATAAAATTGAATATAATACATCTTCACGACATTCATGAACCATGATCAACACAATTTTTCCCCCATATTTAATGTGCCATTAACCCGAATTCTTTGGTTTTCTTTCTCGGCATTGATTCTGTTCGATTGGTCGTTTCCGGTTTAAAATTAGGGTTTCGCAGAGAAGGATTTGTTCCTAAATCTTGACAATCAGGATTAATTAATTTGCAGGGGCGTCTGAAGGAGGAGGGGAATTAGGGTTTTATTTTTCTCTCGATTGATTGATTGATGACGGAGGAGATGATTAATCAACTGCCGAAATTGAAGCCATGCTCGTCGTCGGATTCGGAATTCTCCCGCGCCGGCGCAACTGATTCTACGCCGGCCGGGCAGTGGTTCACGGTTCCCGTTGTCCAATTGGAAGGCTACGACATCGATTTTTCAAGTTATCGCACTGGGTTCAAGCCGCCGCTGTGGAAATTCTCCCGCCGGGTGAAACGCGGGGACTCTGTTCTGCACTCGTGGGAGAAGGAGATATCGGAGGAAGGCGACGAGTTGAAGAGCTGCGTGGTTGACGAAGATGCATGCTTGCGCGACACGTCTCGCGATGATAAGAAGAAATCCAAGTCGAAGAGAAAGGACCTGTCTGAGTCTCCGCCGCCTTCTCCTCGCTTATTCAAGAAAACACGAGTGGAGACGCAAGTCGGAAGTAGTAGCCGCCAGTCGAACCCGATTTCTTCTTCTTGTTCTTCTTCGACGACCAAGGAGAAAGTGGTAAGGAAGAAGCTCGATATTTACGAGCCGAGCGATTTTTCGACGGGGGATATCGTCTGGGCAAAGTGCTCGAAGAATTTCCCTGCTTGGCCTGCTGTCGTGATCGATCCTGCGCTCGAGGCTCCAGAGGGCGTAAGGAGAGCTTCTTCACGAGGATCTCTCTGCGTCATGTTTTATGGCTACTCTAAGACTGGACTAAGGGTACGTTTCTTTTGTTTACTTTAATTTGATACCTGTGTTGCCACGTGGCGCAAAACTGGAAGTGTGAATTAGTACGATTTTTTTATACTATTTTTTTGAAATTAAAAAAAAAAAAAAAAAAACAGTGTCAAGTTTCTGTATTTATTTATATAAACTCACTTTTTTTGGTACGAAAATTAGTAAAATAAAGAAGTACCGAGCAAATCTTACCCCTTACGGTAAAAAAACAAAACCGCACTTTTTGTAATTCTAAATCTTTTTTTCTTGTAATTATTTTGCAGGAGTATGCGTGGATAAAAGCTGGGATGATTTTTCCATTTCAGGAGTACATGGACAGGTGAATATATAGACGTTTGTCATAATATAATACTCCCTTCGTCAAATTTTTCTGGGCGGAGAGATTAAAAAAAATGTTACCTTTTGACATTTTGACCAAAAATTAAAAGTCAAAAAATGTATTAATTGTAATTCAAGCGAAAAGGTTTTTTAAAAAATGAAGTGTAGAGGGAGTATATGTTAATGAGAGGAAAAACGGCCTTTGAATTAGTTTGGCGTGTAGATTTCAGGGGCAAACGAAGTTGCATGGCAGCAAGCCAAGTGACTTCTTTAGGGCTATAGAGGAGGCCATTTCAGCAGAGAATGGCCATGGGGATTCAGCCAAGGAAACTGAGGAAAAAATATTAGCCGTGGAAAATTACGGTGATGCTGACGAAGCAACTGGTTCGAATCAAGACTCTGAGTGTATCACACAAGAGGCAAGTTATCTAGTCTAACAAGTCTACTGTTTTTTCCCCCTGTATATTTTAAAGACCGAATTTTTCTTGTTAATTACAGTAGATAGTTTTAAATGACTTTTCTAAGTGTGAAACTACCTCATTGTGCACTGTCTGCTGCAGGAGATATTTGATGATAAGAAAGACGACCGATCTTGTAGCAACTGTGGTGGTTTGACGTTTCCAAGCAGAACGGTGAAGAAAATTAAACACCCAACAGCCAAAGCCCATTTTTTGTGTGAAAATTGTATCAAGGTGAATTGAATCAAAAGATTATTCTGCTATGTATCCCACCTATACAAATTCTTACTTTAAATGTGGTAATTTACGCAGCTTAAAAAACAGGAACAATTATGTGGTATTTGCAAGCAAATGCGGCATCATACTGATGGTGTCAGTTGGGTGAGATAGTCGATCTGCATTACTGATATTTTTTCTTTCTGTTTATTTTTGTTTGCTGACTATCTTGTTCAACTTTTTTTTTTTGTTGCAAAATATTTGGCTTAGGTACGTTGTGGTGATTGTAATGTTTGGGTCCATGCTGAGTGTGCCAACGTTTCTACCAAATGTTTGAAGGTTTTTCTATAGCTCTAATTTATGAAATGGATTTTAATATTTTACGTATTACTCTCCTTTCATCTTGTAATCATTTGACATATAATATGGCGTGTAGGATCTGAAAAGTAAGGATTACTTCTGCCCTGAATGCAGAGTCAACCAGTCATCGAAGTTACCGGCCTTGGATGAACTGAAGTTTGTTCCTGTCCTTTGTTTTATCTTTTATTTGCTCACGATATAATTATGTTTTCCGCAACATACTGATTTGTATATATATATACTGATGTCGACCAGGCTTCCTGAAAAGCCTGAAAAGAAGAAAGTGCCGGAAATGTTAGCAGTTGTCTGCAATGGTATGGAAGGGAACTATTATCCAAGTCTCCATTTGTGAGTTCTTACTTAAACGAAAAAGATTTTGTTTTTGTTTTGTTTTAGAAAAAAATATTATTGAGCTCGTTCTGATGCTAAGTTATCTGAATATATCTGGAAAAAATATTTGAATATATCTGTTTCTCTTCTCAGGGTTCAGTGTACTTGTGCTGGTACTGGTTGCGGTAAGCAAAAGTATCTGCTCAGTGAGTGGGAACGACACACAGGATGTCGTGCTAAGAAATGGAAGCACAGTGTTAAAGTGAAGGGCTCTAAAAAAACACTTGAAAAATGGGTTAGTTATTATGAGTGTCTTGTTCATGAAGCTTAATTTAAATGAACATTGGTTAGCTATTAGATTGTTTCTTATTTCCACACACTAATATATGATTTTCTTACATATATTTACGTTCTTGATTTGATCTAATATCAACATTTTTGGTACAGATGATCGAGCACAATGTACATAACTTCAATTCTATGCGGCTAGATAAACAACAGCTGTTTGCTTTTCTAAGAGGTTGTAGTTTGTTCTGCTTTTGTACATCAGATGTGCTTTTTCTTCGTGACGCGTTCGTTTTCTCACTAGCCTCACGTTGCAGAAAACTACGAACCTGTCCTCGGAAAGTGGAGCACAGAAAGATGTGCTGTTTGTAGATGGGTTGAAGACTGGGATTACAACAAAATCATAATATGCAACAGGTGTAGATATTCGGCATTTACAAATTACAACCAAATCATAATATACAACATAATCTAATTTTTTGTTTGTTTGTTTGTTTTGTGTCTTTAGATGTCAAATATCAGTACATCAAGAATGTTATGGGATAGACAACACTCAGGATTTTTCTATGTGGGTTTGCCGTGCATGTGAAACACCTGAAGTCAAGAAGGAATGCTGTTTGTGCCCCGTAAAAGGCATGTCAGATCGACTTAAGTTGATTTTCTATTTGGTTAAAGTAACGTGGTTAAATTAATGTTTCTGAATTATCGTAATTTAAAACGCATCTTCAGGTGGTGCACTAAAGCCGACTGATGTTAATGGTTTATGGGTTCACGTTACTTGTGCGTGGTTTCGGCCAGAAGTTTCTTTCTCAGATTCAAAGAAAATGGAACCTGCTGCTGGGATATTAAGAATTCCACCTAGCTCATTCACTAAGGTGAAATAGACAGTGTTTTTATGATATTATTCTCTAAGTTTACGTGCTTAATATTTTTTCATGTGACTGTGCAGACGTGCACGATTTGTGGGCAGATTCATGGTTCTTGCATGCAGTGTTGCAAATGTGCTACCCAATTTCACGCAACATGTGCTTCTGGGGCTGGGTTCAGCATGGAAGTAAGTCGACACTTTCGTTGCTTTCGTTTTTTTGTTTACATACATTGATAGCTCTCGTTAGTCTTTTTGACCGCTTTTCTGAGTATTATTGTTCCTTGATTTCAGCTGCATTACTCCGAAAAGAATAAGGTGCCAGTGACCAAATGGATATCATATTGTGCTGCTCACTGGTACGACTGTGCCATATTTCTTTTTGTTTTAAACAGATGCATTTGCACTCTAATTAATTTATGTATCGATTCATATGTTTAAACTCAACTAGGTCCAGTTATCAGATAATAAAAAAGTATTGGATTCGTAGTAGTAATAAACCTCTATTCTGGACGATTCAAACTTGCAAAAAATGAGTAATTAAGGGTGTGATTTTGTGATTTTATTTAAAGCCAAACTCGATACATGTTCGGAACTATTTTTCAAACACAAACACACACACACACACACACACATATATATTTGAGTTTCTCAACTCTATATGTGCCTGTTATCGCAGGACACCTAGCCCAGAGAATGTGCTTGTGATCAAAACTCCAGATGTCGTTTTCTCGAACAGAAGTTTTCTACAAGGACAATTTCAAGAACAATGCTCGAACGATTCAAGGCTCATCGCAACAAGTACAGTCAAATGCTTGGATTCATCTCCTGCCGACGATGATGCTAATAAATTCGAAGCAATGTCTTCGGCAAGATGCCGTATATACAAACGATCTGATGCGAAGGTTGTGCGATCATTATTTTTATTTACGTTTTTTGCTTCAGTTTTTTTTCGTGCACTTGTGTCTGACTTGTTTGTTTTCTTTTTATTAGAGAGCCGGGCTTGAGCCAGTTTTCCACCGCTTGAAGGGCCCCCATCATCACTCTCTGGATGTCATAGATTCATTGAGATCTCATTATAACGTAATTCATTTCCCTCATGAGTGTTCCGTTCCTGTAAAAAAAAACTCCTTGTTTCGAAAATTAATTTATTTGTTGTTTGATTGCACCTATTTGTATTACTTCAGATAACTGAAGGGGTGGAAGATATGTCTACATTTAGAGAACGGTTAGAACGTTTAAAGGTTGGTGCATTTTTCATTTGTTCTTTACATATAATATGTAGTACTCCATATAACAAACATTTCATAAATTTACTTTGTTCGTGCTTCAGATAACAGAGAAGTATAAGGTTTGCTTCGGGAAATCGGGAATACATGGATGGGGCCTCTTTGCTAGGCGAAACATCCAAGCAGAAGAGATGGTAGCACTATAAATGCTCTGGCTGTCCTTTTGTTTTTAAATACAATTGACAGTGTTATGACTTAAGTTACGTGTCGTCTCCAGGTTGTTGAATATCATGGTGAGCAGGTAAGGAGCAGCATTGCTGACCTAAGGGAAGCTCGCTACCATTTAGAGGGCAAAGATTGCTATGTGAGTCAACGATTCATATGGAAGTTTGTGCATGGGTTTTCAGTGGGCTTTACATGTTCTCTTAGCCTTACATCAATTTCAATGGTCTAATCAATATTCAATATGTGATACCTCTTTGAGTATATGTCTGATTGTCCAATGCGATTCACTATGCAGCTTTTCAAGATCAGCAAGGAAGTAGTAATTGATGCCACCGATATGGGGAATATTGCTCGTCTGATTAATCACTCGGTAGGGCTCTTCTTAATCCCCTTTTTGGCAATGCTTTGAATAGTTTTTTGGTAATTTATTTGTATACATAAACTCGTCATATTGGTGGTGCAGTGCATGCCCAACTGTTACGCGAGGATCTTGAGTATAGGCGAGGAAGAGAACCGAATAGTTCTCATAGCCAAAACCAGTGTCTCGGCTGGTGAAGAGCTAACGTATGACTACTTTTTATTTGTTCTTAACGTGTATGTCGAGCTTTATTATTTTCATTTTTTTTCAAACAAACTTTATATACTTTTTTTTCCTTGTTTGAACAGATATGATTACTTGTTTGATCGTGATGAGCACGAGGATGTTAAAATCCCTTGCTTGTGTAAAGCACCCAACTGCAAGAAATTCTTGAACTGAAAATTCAACTTCTGCATAGCTGCCGATATAGAACTAACCACCATTCTTTCTGATGGACTTTTCTTCCATTTTGTAGCTTAATGTGCCTTGTAGTTATCATTTTTCCTTTTGGAAGAAAAACTGTAGTAATTGCCAGTGTAATGCATACATTTTTTGGCCTACAAAAACTAGAATTAATACACAAATATAATGTATGCTTTTGACCATTCTTTTTCCGGGTGATATATTCTCTTAGCTAGTAATTTTATTTTGAACATGTATAATTTTATAATAAAATGAAAAATACTTATAAATATTGACAGCAAATTCTACATAAAAAAAAATAGATGTAATTCTACAAAAGCTGTCCATGTTTAAAACTTTGACACTCACAGACACTTTTTCCTGAACTGGCTTTATATTTAAACAACATACTCAAAATGAAAATATTTAAAATTTATCTATAATACATATATATATATATATACTCCATCTTACATTAACAAAATGGATGAAATGAATAAACAAAGATATTCCTCTTTTAACATGAAACCAAACAAGCCTGAGAAAATTTACAAAATATATACTCTGCAGTTTGTCTACGACCGGTTTTGTGCATTGAAGTCGGGCTCAGTCGGCTTCTGAGGTAGCAGAGGAGACAATCTAGTTGACGACTTGGTGTTATTGTGCGGACGGTTCCGTTTTAAGTTTCCTAGCATATGAGTAGCAAATCTCGAAGCGTAAATGGTGGCACCTAGACTTGTCGTGTTTACTCCTACGGCTAATGAGTCTTTCAATTTATCCTCTGCCTCTTGAAGCGACTTTTCGATATTCCTCCTGCAGTGCCGCCGCCAAGCGGCCTGTATAAAGCAGGCACCCCATGTCCTCCACTGTGGGGAAGATGACCTGAAGCGAATTCGCAGAGATTTACTAATGCACATGTGCAATTATTAATATTTATCAAGAGGTGTTCAATTTTATTTTATTTTGAAATTTCGAGGGCTTTTGTGATCATACAAAACCATCAACGTATAATTACTAATGAACCCTCTGTATACTATGAGAGTGAAAAGTGTCGAATTAGGAAACTTGCCTGAAAATGTGCTGAAGCTGCTTGCTGTGAAAAAGACGCCTAAATTGGGAAGCCACGGATCTCAAGTCTTCGGGCGTCAAACAAAAAGCCTCGACATCTTTAATGGCCCGCACAGTTCGGGTCGAGATAGGTAGGGTAGATGAAGAGTTTGGATCAAGAGCCCAAGTCAAAAGCTCCTCACCACAAAAGTCTCCAGCCATGAGATATGTCGAGTTGAAGAAACCTGTTTGACCACCATTTGTGGTCATAGTAAATATTTTACCCCTCATTATGAAGAGCATCTCATCCACTGGGTCCCCCTCCCGAACAATGTAGCTGTCCTTTGTGTAAAGAATCGGCCTTAGGTAATTACAAATTGCATCCAACAATTGTTCGTCCATTCTTTCGAACATTGGCACCTATAATAATTTCGCTAACAACTTTTCAGTACAGGAAATAGCAATAATATTAAGGGAGTGTTGGAAATCACACCCATCATCGATCATTTTGAAAATTTACAATTAGCATCATATTTTGTCTACCAAACATCAGGTGATCAAAATGAAAACTTTAAGACGAAAACGATGAGTTATTCGATAATATTAAAAAAAAAAAAAAACTCGGGATATGTAATTATAAAATATGATGGTGTGATCACTTCTTTTTTTTTTTGAAATGTTTGCAAACAGTCCCAAAATCCAAACTGGTGCTCGAAGTGAGTGTTACTAACTTTTGTGAGTAAAGTCCAACATAGATGGCGTTTGATGTCCCTCCTCAAGTCCTTGGGCAGGTTACGGACCAACGAATATTCATCAACTCCTCTGGTTTCCTGCCATTTGTACTGCTCGTGTCTCCTTATACGCGCCCTCAAATCCTCAGGAAGCATACGATGCGACATCCATTGATCGGCGTCTCGCCTTTTAACCCTCATCTCCTCCACCCTAACCGTAATAGACTGCAAATATTTCTGCAACAGAAACAAGTTTTTGAGCATCAATTTCGTTCAGACAATACATCAAACGGGTGGCGTGCAATCTCATAAGTCATACCTGCATGTTGCCTATGAGCAATGAGAACAGAACCAGCCCAATGACGGAGATAAACACAGCAAACAGAATCTCCCCCACAAAAGTGCTGGTTTTCAGATTCTGCCCCAACGAGCTCAAATTCCGCAGGCCCCACCAGAAGCAATAGAGGGTTTTTTGGGGGAAGTCCCTGTGCTCGGCGACGTGAGACTGGAGGGCGTCGAGGAAGATGCCGAAGTCGAATCCGTTCGGCGGGTCGACGAGCAAGCAAGTCGAGTTCAGGAACGACGTGTCCCCGTGGATGTGCCCTCCGCAGTAGAGATCGTTCAGGTTGCAGCCGCTCCGGGCGCCGCAAGCCTCGCGCCAACAGAAGTCCTTGCGCTCGATCGCGATCATGTACCAAATCGCGCCGATCGTCTGAACAAACAAGGAATCGCAAAATCAATACAAAATATAATTGGGGGTTTTCGGTTACACTGATCGGAGCAGTTTCGAGCTGCTCACGTGACTTGCGAGCATGTACAGGAGCAGGTTGAAAGCCGCTCCGGCCCACGCCGTCTCCGTGAAAATGCCGGAGGTTTTGGTGACCTCCTCGTACAGAGGGAATATTCGCCACACCCTCGGAATGTACTGCGCGAAGATCACGTACCGCAATATGTCTTTCGTCACCAGAGAGATCGGGCCGTTCACCCACGGGATCACGAGCGCGATCACCACCTGATAAAAGCATCAAGGGTATTTCAGTCATTTCACAGGCTACAACTTTTTTTTTTTTGACAAGCTCTGAATGAAACAAGAATGGTACTGAATTGAATAAATCTACATTGTATAATTAAAATTATTGGTTTAAATTATTCATTGTTTATTTTGAAACGAACTTCATCGAGCTGAGTTGAACTGAACCGATTTGATCTGAAATAGACTGAAATTAAGTCCAAAAAAACGAGTCTTAGTCCCTATCATTGGCTGAACAGAACAAAAGTTGTACCTGTGGCAGGGGAAGAATCGACAAGACATCGATTACGAAATACGAAGACAAGTATCGTTTGGCTATGGCTTTCGGGTCCTCGATCAGCTCGCCCCTCCCGAAAACCCTAGACGAGGGGGCGATGAACCCCGTCCGGAACTGAAAAACGACGTGGAGGACGTAAAAGAGGTCGACGAACGTCCGGAGGACGCAAGTCGTGATCTGAAGCCTGTTGTCGAGAGTCATGCAGTGGTTGACTCCGTCGACAACCGGGATGTAGAAAAAGAGCGGGTCGAGTGAGACAGCGATGATGCAAGAGAGCACGAAAATCTTGTTCCAAGTGTGAAGGAAAGGCTCCTGAGGATCAAGGATCTTGCTCCTCGGAGGCTTGTCGTTGTAATAACTAGTGCTTTTCAAATGGCCATGCAATGACCAGATCCTCAAGCTCTTGATTCCGCTCGAGCCCTTGTCGACTCCTCGTCTTATGCCCCACATGATCGAGCTCATGCTCGGTTTCCTTAGGAAGTGGCGGCTTTGGTTCGAGTCGAGGCTGGAGGACCTGGAGGAGGAGTCGGAGTCCTCGAACCGAACGTATTTTTCTCCGGTGAGATTCATGATTATTCTTCAGTAGTGGTGTGAAGATATTTTTATGATGGCAATTTATGACAAGTTCAAAATTATGCTGCCAATATATATATATATATATATATATATATATATATACTATAATTATTTAATTAACAAGAATTATTGAATTAAAGAATGTTATTCATATTGATAGCCGTCAGATTGGAAAGTAATATAAATATATTATATATTGAAAATTTTGGATTTGAATGTGAAGAAGCTTCGTGAAGAAAATTAGACCGAGAAAGAGTCTACGCCCAAAAAATTGGTACTTTTAACTTTGGTATGGTTATAACTCATGTGGTCTTCTTCCATAAATTGATGTGCAAAACGGTTACAAATTGAACATGACTTATTTTCAAAGAGATACTATATACTATTCCCAATGCTTTTTAAAAAAAAAAAAATCCAAAAGAGACTCGTATATTTATAACCTAATGTTTTTTTTGGTAAATGTCAATTTCATATAAAAGAAAAGGTAGATGGTACAAAACAACGCATAAGGAAGAGCCCTACCGCAAAAAAGAGCTAATCTGCAAGCTCTCCAAACAACCAATCATGTAGTACTATAATACAAAATGAACTACTACCAAGCTATGTGCCACACCCTCTTCAGCGCGCGTGTCTGAAGCGAGTCAGGAAGTCGTAATGAGATGATCCTCTCCCGTATAATGGAAACAGCATGAGCAGCAACCACCGCAGACGACACCAAACGAGCCTCCTGAATCCGCGTGTTCCGCTCCTGCCAAATAAAATAAACCAGTGCAGCGAGAAGTCCACGATAAGTGCAAGATATCCAGTGTTTCCCCCGCCACCGACTGGCAGCCCGTAAAACAGCACTATGCCAACTACCACGTGGCCACAGAAAGCCCGTCACCTCTCCCTGCACTCTCTGCAAACAATCCTGTGAAAAGGGGCACTCAAAGAAGAGGTGGATATGCGTCTCAACACTCTCCCCTCCGCACAGTACACACGAGTCCTCTCCCCTACCTATCCAATGCTTATCTCGAGTCGGCAGTCGACCTCGAATAGCAAGCCATAGAATGAAGCAGTGTCTCGGGATACGCCCTGGTCCCTCCAAAAGGGCAGCCCACGACACTCGAGGACCCTCAAGGTGGAAGAGAGAATAGGCCGAGGCGGAAGTGTATGCCCCAGATCTATGCACTCTCCATCGCACTGTATCTGTCCTCTGAACAATCCGCGGTAGCTCATACATAAGGTCATGGAACTCCTCTGCAAAGTCAATCGGCCACCTCCACTCCCCGTCAACAATAACCATACTCAACGACGCAGCCCTAGGGAGTCCAGTAATCTGCGGTCCCATCGGACACACCTCCTCCAAATGTTAGAATATATATTAAATGAATTAGAATTAAAATAATTTTAAATAAATAATCAAAATTTAATTAAGACTCCCAAGCCCCAATTTAATTAAGAAATCCACCATCCAGTCCAATCCGCTGAATGCTATAGAGCCCAACAAAATTAATGGAAGCCCACACCATTCATCCTAGTAAAATCGATCCATATACAATCATTTTACGACATGTGTCAGCGCTCCAAAATTTAAAATATAAAATTAAATAAATAAATATGTAAGTGAAAAATTAATCATAAAAAATAATTTTCTAATGATTTACTCCATTAAAATTACCTCAATTTGGTAATTACAGATTTCTCCTCCATATCCGAACCCTTTTCGTCGTCATCTTTTCCGAGACACACACCCGCACGCACTGGAACACGCACACGCACACATTCCATTTCAAATCAAAATCAAATCAGGTTCCTCAAAGCGTCAAGCGATTATCAGAAATTCCCGTCGCACACAGCTCACACACACACTCGCCCGATATATTTTCCGCCCCCATAAGGAATAAATTAATTCCTAAAAAAGAATAACTACAAACCCTTTTATCTGCCCTTTTTTTTTCTTCCTTCTCGTTTCCCTCTACATACCATTGAACGATCGTTGCCCTTTCTTATCTTTCTCTCGTATATTTCTTGTCGCGCGAGGAGAGAAATCGGAATATTCTCCGTCTGTACCGGCACCCGATTCTCGTCGGCATTGCGGCGAATATTTCTGAAGCGAGTTTCGTTAGGGTTTTGTGTTTCGGATAACTCGTTCAGCTATTTTCATTGTATTCGAAGTTTTTTCGGGGGTAATTGGATGTTCTGCATCGAGGGTTGCAAAATGAAATCGTTGTTTATATGTACGTATGATATTATATGGTATTAGATTGATTGCCTGAAGTAATTTTTGGGGTAATTGGACTTTTTTTCTGGATGGGTTTTCTTATTTGAATCAAAGGGATAATCTACCACCGGGTCCTTTGCTGTTTCGGTTAGGGCGTAGAGAGTAGTTACTTATGGGAGAAAGTGAGGGGTGGGCTGAGCCAGAAGAGCTTCTGCCGAATGGGCTCTTGCCAGGGGCTGGTCATGTATTGCGGGCCCTTGATTCAGAACGATGGGCGAGAGCGGAGGAGAGGACTGCAGAGCTCATTGCCTGCATTCAGCCTAACGAGCTTTCCGAGGAGCGCAGGAATGCGGTTGCCGAATATGTGCGGCAGCTCATTATGAAGTGCTTCCCCTGCCAGGTTATTGGAATGGTTCTTGGATTGTTGTTTTGTAGTCTTCCAAGTCACGTGCTTTATTTTATTTTACATTGAATATGTGTACATATATTTGTTATCTGTGTTATCGGATTAATTGAGATTGATATAGCAGTGTATCTTTATTGTAAATGTTTGCGTTTGGCTTGGAATGAACAGAACACTTGGAGGGATATTTACTTTTGGATGCTAGGCGTAAGATTGAAATTCAGTTTTCCATCTATTAAATTTTTGTTGCGGAATGCAAGGCTCTAATACTTGCATACAATGTACAGTTTGGTCGACATGGAAATCTTGGTTATGTTGAGAGATAATTAATAGTAGTATCTTTTTTGATATTTAGTTAGAAAGTACCTTTCCGACCAGCCATTTGAAGTGGTATTGGTTTAGTCATAATTTACATTCCAGCCAGTGACTGGTGTGTCTATTTCTTTTATAACTTTTTTTTCATACTTCCACTGCTACAGGTCTGCACTTTTGGTTCTGTTCCCCTGAAGACATACCTACCTGATGGAGACATCGATTTGACGGCATTCAGTCAAGATCAAAATTTGAAAGATAACTGGGCCAATCAGGTGCGAGATATGCTGCAGAATGAGGAAAATAACGAAAATGCTGAATTTCATGTGAAGGAGGTTCAGTATATCCAAGCAGAGGTATATGTTCTCTCTCATACATTCACACACACAAACACAAACACACACATCCTTTATTATCTTTATCATCAGTGTATGCCTTTTGTGAGTTTTTCATGTTCCTTTATTGCCAGGTAGTAAATAAAAAGAAAAAAGTAAACTTTCGACACATCCATTTTGTCTCTTTATTGTAGACTTTCATAAAATACCATGTGGGTTAATCAAACACAGAGTGATTTTGTGTGATTAGCTTGGTTATCCTCCTTGATTGCCTAATTTCAAATGGCCGAATTTGTTTCTTCTTCAAAGTGATGATATATTCTTGTGATGATATAAGATGAAACCTGTTAGTAGACATACATGGCTTTTTGGATGAGGAAGTTTCGGTTGAACTTTTGTGATACTTAAATTCCAGTTTGTGCAGCAAAATTGTAAAGTGCATTGGCCGTAACATTGAGTATTTACTGATAGTTGAATGCATGCCATTGTTATTACTGTTGAGGTTCTAGCAGTGATTATATGTTTTAGACATTTTATTTTGAATAAGCAGGTGATTGTAGATTCAATTGTTTGTGATAGCTCACCGAAAGAGTTTCAGAAATCCTTTCTATGAGTGTTTATGCTTGAGCTTACATCTGTTATTACATAATTCTTGTTTGGTGTCATCTTGTTTAATATTGCAGGTGAAAATAATTAAATGTCTTGTGGAAAATATTGTGGTGGACATATCTTTTAATCAAGTTGGTGGGTTATGTACGCTCTGTTTCCTCGTCGAGGTGATTACTACCATATTAACTATTAAAAATGTCCTAGTACATGGGCTAACTGTTATGATATTTATCCAAAAGAGACTTATTACATTCCATTTCTTAGGTTGATCACCTCATAAAACAGAATCATCTGTTCAAGCGTAGTATTATCTTGATCAAGGCGTGGTGTTATTATGAAAGCCGTATATTGGGTGCTCATCATGGGCTCATATCTACCTATGCCCTGGAGACCTTAGTTCTTTACATCTTTCATTTGTTCAACAATTCCTTTAATGGACCTCTTGAGGTGAATTGTTTCTTATGTATACCAGTGTCACAATTTCTGTTTCCTAATCGCCCTTCTGATACACTTTATGTAACTTTGCAGGTTCTCTATCGTTTTCTGGAGTTCTTTAGCGTATTTGACTGGGACAATTTTTGTGTTAGCTTATGGGGTCCTGTACCAATTAGTTCCCTACCCGATGTAACTGGTATGTAGTCTCGGGTTTTTTCATTTAACAATGGGATAATTTAAAAAAATTACTCAAGGTTTGACCGTTTTAGCTAATTACAAATAGACATAATTACCTTTCAAGGTTACATGGACCTTTTTAAGGTTTTGCAAGCACTTATTTTAGTTTGCATCTTACAAATATTACCTTATGGGAGGTGCAATTTGTAAAACAAAAACATATAGAAAAGGGGTATTTGTGATTTTGAACGGTAGCCTAGATTTATATTTATTAGATTAGTTTTAACATTTTCTAAACTCATTAATAGTTTATAGCTCTGATTGGTGGATTCGATTTGCACTATTTTACAGCGGAATCTCCTAGAAAGGATACTGACGAGTTGCTGCTAACCAAGGTGTTTCTTGAGGCTTGTAGTTCTGTGTATGCTGTTTTTCCTGGTGGTCAAGACAATAATGGACAGCAATTCGTCTCAAAGCATTTTAATGTGATTGATCCTTTGCGTGTGAACAACAATCTTGGACGTAGTGTTAGTAAAGGTAAGATTCGGTGCAATGTATCTCTACCGTCAGTCCCATTTTTTAATAAATATTTTTTGTTGATCTTACATTGTATAAGATATTGGTGCCCATTCGGTAAATCGTGGGCTTCAGGTTTCTGGGCCCACTTCTTTATTTTGATTTTCTTTCAAGTTGTTTCCTTCTTCGTTATTGCATTCGTTCTCTTAAGTAGACTCATCAGTGGAGGTTATTCATGTTATTGTATTATAGGTTAACACTGTTGATCTATATGAGGTCTCATTATTTCAGGAGGCTACTATTGGACTGTTATATTTATCACTTAAGGTATTTGGTGCATTGTGGAGGCTTTTGCCTTGGTGATTAGCGGGCACAAAATATTTTGTGGTTTTTCCTTAAGGAGTCTATTCAAATTGAAGACTTTTGAGAAAGATTGGATATCTTAAAATTACTTCAAATTGGAGAACAATGATATTTATTTTCTGGAAAGAAAAATGGATTTGATATTGTGAGTTGATATGAGGTTAAATATAATGACAGATATTAATTTGATAAAAAAAATTAATTACTGAATTTTGATTGATCGTTATACATACGTGATTTGTAAAATTTGTTGGAAAAGGTTTCATAATGAATAGTGATTTGATATATATGTGTTCTTGTGTAAATTTACATACATACTATTTGATATCCTGAATCATCCACGACTGAGAATTCTGGATGTAATGTGGATTTTGTTCTTATATATGATTGAGGCCCCCGCTTGTTGTTTGCTGTTATTGTGCTATTCTTTTAAGGGTATCATGTAGTAGCCAATTCACTTTTAGTTCATTTTAAACATACAATTAATCAAGGATTCTAGGAAATGCCCTGGGAAGACTTGCACATTTCTTAGCCTTATTTCCTCTTTTCTACGCTACTTGAACATGACAATTTCTGTTTTCTCAGGCAATTTCTTTAGGATTCGAAGTGCATTTGCTTTTGGAGCAAAAAGACTAGCAAGATTACTCAACTGCCCAGAAGAAAACTTATCTTTTGAAGTTAACCAGTTCTTCATGAACACATGGGAGAGGCATGGAAGTGGTCATAGGCCTGATGCACCAGGGGTTGATGCATTGCGAATGAGATTATCAAACCCTGATGGCCTTCATGAATTTGGTAACTCCAGTAATAACTTGACTGGAAACAATGTGAACCAAAATCAAAACCCTTCCGTCCACGGTGTTTCCTCCCAACATGGTAAAAATTCAGCCTCCCACCCAAAGAGTCTGAAAAGTCAAAAGTCAAAGAGCTCACGGGTGTCTGATAGAGGCAGGAGAGAACACCCGTCTGATTGGGTTGTTAATGATGAAGTTCAGAAAGCTAATCATCATGTGACGAATGATATTCATGGCCGTTTTTTTGCACGGACGTCGTCTAGCCCCGAACTTACCGATCCATATGGTAGTGACTTCTCATCTCACTCGCGTCACAACAGAAAATCGGAAACCTTAAACACTTCCATTCCATCCAAACAGAGCCTTGACATGGGCAAGGATTCACATTTGGATGCCTCGGGTGATGAGTTTCCGTCTGCCTCTGGAGCTATGCACCAGGAAGAACAAGATATCGTGAACATGATGGCATCCGCTTCTCTGCAGGGTCTCAATGGGCAGTTTCATGTGCCGTACAATTTAAATCCAGCTCAACTGCCTTTTTCTATCCCGCCATCCTTTCTTGCTTCGATGGGTTACACTCAACGTAAATTTGTTCCTACAAATTTTCCGTTGATGGATCCATCTTTTTCGAATTCACAATTTTCTTCTAATTTAGTATCACCACATTTGACTCATTATTTTCCCAGTGTCGGGGTGAACTCTACATCTAAAGCTTCGTTCGAACAGGGCAATGATAATCTTGGTTCTGAAGAACTCGATAATGACTACTGGCAGGAGCACGAAATCGAGAATGATAAACCATCGGCTTCGATTTCTGGTTTGAAATATATTCCTCCTCACCGACTAAGTAGCTCTGATAGTGTTAAAGGAGTTCAGCTGAAAAACACCAGGGAAAAACATGGCCTGTCCAAAAAAAATAGTGATGGCTTCTCGACCCAGGATGATGGAAAAAGTGAGATTTATGCAGAAGAAAGATCAGTTAGTTCAAGATTCTCGACTCGCAGTAATTCTGTGAGGAGTAGAGCTTCTTCAGAAAGCTCCTGGGATGGGTCATCTGCAAAAATGCCTAAATCCACTAAAGAAAAAAGGGGAAAGAAAATAATACCATCTGCAGATTATGGGAAAGGCAAGATTATGTCTGAGCACGTGCCTGATCAGCCGGAGAATGAGGACAGCACCGCAATCTTCGAAAGAAATTCCAAGCCCGAGTCAGTTTCTTCTTTACAGATTCATGCTCACAGTTTGTCGGGTTTAGAAGCTGCTCAGCCGAGTGGATCAGACTCAATAATGTCTTTTGCTCCGATGCTGATTGGGCCGGGTTCAAGACAGAGAATGAACGATAATTCCGGGCTGGTTGCATTCTATCCTACTGGGCCTCCAATCCCATTTTTAACAATGCTTCCAGTGTACAATGTCCCTCCTGAAGCAGGTGCTTCTGATGACTTGGAGAACAGTGATTCTGTTCAGAACTTCAGTCCAGAAGGTTATGGCCACTCTGAGGATGTTAATCCTTCTAATTCTCTGAGATCTACAAGTACTACCAAGAACTCAGATAATAAAAAACCAGATATTCTTACTAGTGACTTTGCCAGTCATTGGCATAACTTACAATTTGGGAGGTTATGTCAAAATCCACGGAATGGGCCATCACTCTATCCTTCACCTGTTATGGTCCCTCCCCGTTATCTTCAGGGTGTCCGGTTCCCCTACGATAATCCTGGTAGATCATTTTCGACCAATGCAGACTCCTCCCCCCAGATCATTACAGGTTACGGTCAACATATGGTCCCTGTATCTCCCACCCAAACAGTTTCCAGTAAACCTAATATTTATCAAAGTTACATGGATGACGTGCCAAGATATCCCGGTACTGGGACTTACCATCCTAATCATGTAAGGATTCTCTTTATGATGATTGTTTGGGCATTACTTGTGCATAGTTTTCATCCTGATGGAAATGTTTTAGTGCCTGGAGAAATATGATTTATTACATTTGAAATTAGTGAAAAAAAAATAAGAAACCATGTTAATGTGGGCATTTGGGTACCATTTTGTTTAAATAAAAAAAAAAGCTTATCTGTTTTCAGATTT
>CATPAB010000300.1:0-63600 GCA_954870475.1 Euphrasia confusa
CACAATGAGCAGATCGGGCGTAGCTCCGGCGTCGTACGGTGATTCGCGTGTTCTCCGGCGAACGGATTTCGATCGGGTTATCGTTTACGCAATTTTTGGTAGCCCGGGATATCGATTTCCAACAATTGGTATCACAGCGTTGGTTCTAGTTCATGTATATGTTCGATTTTGTGTTCTACCTTGCAGGGATTCCGACTATTATGGCTTGTTAATTATTTGTTAATTATTGTCATAATAATTTTATTAAACTCTCGGACATGTCGAGATTCGTTTTGTGTGGATGAATGCTTGTAATAGTAAAAATTCGGGGGTTGACCGTATTTAGGATTTATTATTATTGTTCTATGTTTTCCGGAAAGTGTATAGGATCGATTTCATGTATAGAATCGATACCGGAATTGTAATTTAAATTGTAATTTAATTTTACGTTGGTTCGATGTTGGAACGATCGCCGGAGAACGAGATGTGACGAAGGAGACGATGAGAGGGAAGGACCGGGGATCTATCAATCCCCATGATCGATCCCGAGCGATCGGCCGCAAGGAAGGGGGCCGATCGCCCCTCGGCTGGGGCTGCCGCCGGCGATGGTGGTGGCAGGCCGGCTGAGTGGCGGCGGTGGTTCCCCTCTCTGGTGGCCGGTCGATCGGTGGGGGTGGTGCGGGGATCCCCACCCCGTGCTACTCCTACCGAGATTCACTTTCCTACTTTGATTTGGTTTTCTTATTTTGAGTGTTCCTATTTTTGGGAACTCTAATGGAATAGGAAAAGAATTAAATTGGAATTAATTATTTCCTTATTGAGTGTTCTTATTTGTGGGAACTCTCATGGATAAGGAAAATAATTAATTTAGAATTAATTTATTTCCTAATTGATTATTCCTATTTTATGGAAATTTTCATGGACATGGAAATTAATTAATTTGGAAAGTAGAAGAGTCCTAATTTATTTTATTTCCTTGTTCTATTATGGAAGTCTTCTAAAATGTTTCAAGTTTGACTTTGATAGGATTCTAGAGATTTAATACAATTAGAAAGGAAAATAAATAAATAAAAATATTAATAATATTTAATTTTATTTTTGATTTATTCGATTGACTTAATTTTCGAATTAAGTATCTTTTGGATTTATTAAAAATAAATAGATTTAAATATTGGAATTAATATTCTCGTCACATGGAGCATTCAAGAACGAAGACTGAAGACTAGAAGATGCGTACAAGGATGGAATAAAGCCATAATAATCGGAAAATAATATTCTAGTATTATTTTGACTATGTGATAATATTTATGTGCTTTAATTTCATGTATGCATGCTTATGTGTATTTATTTATGCATTAGATAGCGTATACCTTTATTGTAAAAAGCTAAGTGGGAGAGGGATTGGAAACAATACCCATGGTCTCTATTACTATTCTCTTGGTGATTTTTATGAACTTTTGAAGTTCATATAGACAAGTCATTGGAGGAGAATTCTTGTAATTCCTTTTACAAGAGACATTGATTAAGTTTATCAAACAATGCCTAATTTGTCTTTCTGAAACTGACTTCAAGTCGACTCATTCTCACCCCGGGGAGTGGAATGGAGTCAAAGCCACTTGGTCATGTGGATGACACAAATTAGAGACTTTCGTATCTTTGGATCGATCGTCTGCTCGGCTCCCTCATTCTATGAGAGATAGGGTTGTTCGCATGGTGAATCACTGGTAAGAAACTTCGAATTTCACTTATGATTTACCACGTCTTGATTCACAAGATTAAATGTCTCGAGTAATTGGGAGTCAATTATAAAAATCTTTTGGTATAGTAAACGCCCACACAACGTGGCTTGCTATACTGAAAGGGATTTTGGATTAATTGATGTAGACAGTTATAGGGAATTGTGAGGGATTGTGAGTTATCGTAAACGTCTACACAACGTGGCTTGCGGTAATGTAGCGATTCCAAACGATTCACCTTAGTACTGAGTAATGGTTTACACTTAGGTACGCTTTATAGTATTCTTCCCAACGAAGTAACGCTATAATTGATGTACGACCGAAGCAAATCTAATTACAAAATCGTTTGGATAGGTAAACGTCCACACAACGTGGCTTGCCATATCTGATGGGATTTTAGATGTGATTAGTAATTTAATGATATTATTTGAGGGAGATAATATCGGATATTAAATTGATTATTTGTTTATGTGCTTATAGGTTTAGAGAATAGCTATGAATCCACTTTCTGTGATACTCAAGGAGAATAAACTCACTGGCCCCAATTATATTGATTGGAGGAGAAATCTGGACATTGTCTTAACTTCTGAGGAGTACAAGTTTGTACTTCATGATCAATGCCCTGCTGAGCCCACGAATGCCTCAACTGATGAGGAAAGAACGGCATATAGGAGGTGGAAAAAGGCTGATGAGATGGCTAGGTGCTATATTTTGGCTTCCATGTCAAATGTACTCCAAAACTAGCATCAGTCGATGGACACCGCCTATGACATGTTGTTTAACCTCAAGGAGATGTTTGGGCATCAAGACCGTGTGGCTAGGCAAGATGCAATGAGAGTCCTTATGACAACTACTCAGTCTGAAGGAACGCCCGTAGGGGAGCACGTTCTTAAGATGATGGGGTTGTTGAATGAGTTGGAGATCCTAGGAGCTCAAATTGATGGGGAGATGCAAGTCGACATCGTACTCCAATCTCTGGCCTCTGGTTTTGAGCAGTTCCGCATGAGCTATAATATGGGTAAACTATCTTATTCTCTAGCGGAACTCCTGACTAAACTGACAGCGGCAGAGGGGATCTACAAGAAGGGCAAGTCACAAGCACTTGTAGCTACTAAGTCCAAAGGCTTCAAGCCTAATGGAGGTAGAGGGGAGAAAATGAAGCAAGTCTGAAAACCCAGTGGTTCCAAGAGGCAAGGACCGCGTGAAGGGACCAGCAAGCCTAAGGGCAAGTGCTTCCGATGCAAGAAGTCTGGACACTGGAGGTCTGATTGTCCTCTCAAAGGTACGAATTCTTCTTTATTCATTAAAACATAGTCAGAGGTATTATCTACCAGAGATCTGGTGTGTAGATATGGAACCACTGATGGTATATGCAGTTTAAATGCAGGGGTTCCAGAAAACCCGGCGACTTAGAAAAGAAGAGTTCGAGTCTACATGAGCAAAGCTGTAGAGGAGGCAGCTGTTGCAGTGGAAGACATTTTATCTGCTTTTAGTAGCTATAGGAATTCATTTCAAAGTTATTGCTTTTATGTACCCCTTTTATTTTAGAAAGAACTATGTTCTGGTTTTCTATTATTAATGAATGGATATTTATTTCTTTTAATCATTTGATGATTATTGAAGAAATTATGATATTATCTATTCCGGTACATTAGTTAGCAATATGTGAATGATGAATCCTAAGTCTCCACGATGCAACAAACCGTAGTATATAATTCATTTTACTTGTTAGAGATATTTCTTTACTAAGTCATTATACTTGTGGATTTTATGCTAAGTAGTATTTATTCAAATAAGATTCAAAGGTTGAAAATAGATTTGATCAATTAAGTTGAAGGAATGGACCTTCCGACCTAAGAATTGAATTTGAAAGATAATACAAACTAAGCAAACCTTTCTGGATAAAGGATGTAGAATCCGGACAAGTATTGAAATTGATTAGCACTGATTTATGCAGACCTATATCTAATCAGACAAGAAATGTGCGAGTACTTCATTTATTGAATACTCTAAGTATGGATTAGAATACTTGATATGCCACAAAAGTAAGTGTTTTGACATGTCAATGGACACAAGGCTATTATGGGAGAACTATCAAAGTATATCCATAAGTAGCCTGCGATCTATTCGCGGAGGCTAGTACCTGTCTGAAGACATAGCATAATCAGTAATTGGAATTAGATTCCAAAAGACTACACCATACACTTTAAGTGTAGACATGGTGTGTTATGAATAAGAAATAGATCTCTAAAGAAATGGTAAAAGAAAGAGTTAATCGGAACTACCTATGTTCTATGGATATTTATGAAAGACAACGGCGCATTTCGATGTGGTTGTAAAATATCCTAGAAGAACATAAGTCATGTGTTCAAAAGTACTATGAACCAGAAGGACGTTATAAGTTCTAACGCCCAGTTCTTAGAGGAGTACTATTAGATGAAACACAAAGCCCAAAGTGACGAGATACCTTAGAACGAGAGAAAAGGACAAAGACTGGAAACCAGCCAAACCGAGTAGCGGTACACCATTAACTGCACCTACTGTTATTACTGTTTTTACACCGGAATGCCATTGTAGTGGGAGGTTGCTGATCAACCGGAGATGTTCATAAGACTAGAAGAGTTGTTGAACTCAGGATCTAGTAAACATGAAATCGATCCCTAGATCTACATAGAGGCAGTACTAGATCTAATTGTGCTTTCTTAGAAGGCAATAAGGATTATTGCTAAGAGGCAAGATCGTTTAGAGTACAAGCTTAGTTGATCCATTTTTGGATTGTAACAAAGCTAAAATTCGTGGTACTTGCGAATTGATGAGATAATCCATTAGATGGATTCATCAAAAGGCATGGACGAATAGTGTATATTGGAAACGTAATGGAAACAAGGTGGTGTTTCTCAGAGATTTTATGTAGATAACATTCTATCATTGGGAACAATGTAAAAGTGTTGTCAGACATAAAATAATGGTTGTCTAAGATAAAATCGATATATAAGATAAAGAAGAAGTTAGATCATGTTCATGAGATCTAGAATCTCGAGAAAAGAACATTGTACTTATCCTAGATATCTTATACGATTAAGGTTCGTTTTAAACATGCATAATTTCAAGAAAGGTATGTCACCTTTCAGACAAGGAATGCATCTATCTAAAGAGCATGTGTTTGGAACACATAAAGGAGATAGAAGCAGTGAAAGCATTTTCCTACACTTTGAGTGTGGAAAGCTTTAAAATGCAATGTTGAAAAACGAGAACCAGATATCGACTATGCAGTTGGCATAGTGGGAGGATATCAAAGTAATCCTGGAAAGGAATATTCGACTGCTGTAAAAGTACTTTCGAAGTACTGTTCTAGACTACGAAGCAGATGAATTTTTCCTTTGGATTACATTTCTCAGATCTCTAATCAAATCAGGATCAGTGTAAGTCGATATCAGGCTATGTGTTCACTTGTAAAAGAGGTGGAGCTTTAGAATGGAAGAGTTATAAGCATGATGCTTTTCAGACTCTACCATGTGACTAAATAGCGGCCTCAGAGGCAGCGGAAGTTTTGGTAAAGCTCCGAGATAACCTCTGGACTTAGACATGATTCTTGGTTTACCAAAGGCTATTTAGATAGCGGTGCAATGGCAAACTGAAAGAAATCATAAGTCCATAGTGATGATAACACATAGAGCAAGTACCACCTGATACGAGTCATCGTCGAGTGAGACGACGCTGTAGTCACCAAGATAACTCCGGAGACGGCAACCTAGAATGCTCATGCACGAGACACTTCTTTGGAAGTGAAGATTAAGCACGTGATGGGTATGGGAGTCGGGAGTTTGGAAGAAATGACTAGACCTTAGTATAAGTAGGAGATTGATGGAGTTGTATACTTAATGTCTAGATTTGAGTATCGTAAACTTCCGGTCATAGCATTTAATCTATTTAAATAAATAATCGTTTGCTTTTAATTATTTATAATTAAATAAATGCAAAATATAGTTCTGGATTATACACGTTGTAGTTAGTATGGTGTGCGACGTCACACGGAAGATCATACTATCAGTCACTCGTATATAATCAAACAGTAGCTCACGACCTAGATGGACAAGAACTAATCCATCGGTATAATCGTTGTATGAGAGAGAAAATAATTGGTCTTGATTATTTTATCATACTTGTACACTTGGTGTATTGAGCAGATCGCTTGAGATTTATCGATTAGGATTGCCTTGGATAATCGATTTAAATCTCTGAGTATTTTATTCTTAATCCCTAATATTATTGCGGGTGTGTGCATTTAATATTAGTGACTTTGATTTTCCAAAGGAATTGATTGATTAGAATAACCGATCAATTACCGGCAAAGTTGGGTCACGGTATTTTATGTATGACATGCCGTGAATTCTTGACGGGAAAATGTGTCCTCGTAAGGGTTGATAATATCCCCGAGATGAGTTCATAAGGAATTATTATGTAAACCTCATGAGTGGATTTGTTCCGCATAATAATTAAAGTTGAATGGTACTAGTCTCGGATATAAGAGATGAATAAATTAATTAAGCAATAAATTAATTTTATTCATGGATATTTATATCTTAAACACATGGAATAAATAATACTACCAGAGAAAATATTATTTGATATAATATGGTGAATATTGGGAGTGCAATTATATTTATATAGTGGAAGTAATTATATAATTAATATTAATAGATTAATAGATTTGGGTTTGGGCTCAATTTAATCATTAATATTGGAATATATTCCACCTCCTTTAGATCCCCTACGTAGTCTATAAAAGCACTACATGGTCTTCACAATTAGAACATACACAAGACAAGAATATCATTAGTTGATAGTTCTAGAGAGTTGTGAAGGAGATCCATAAGAGTTCGGAGGATCGTCGCCCACACGACGTTCGAACGAAGTGCAAGGAATACGTAGGAAGATCCGAAGGTCTTCAAATCATCTCGTTTCTCCGCACAACGAGATCGAAGGTAAAATCGTTGAACACCCTCTATGATTTTATGTGAATTAAATCGTGATATATACATGAACGAAAGATCCGGGAAACGTATGAACTTCGGGGACGGGGATTCGAGATCCCCGGCGAAGGTCAAGAGGAACCCTCGGCTGGGAGCCGAGGGGTGCGATCGAGCCCTAGGGCATCGATCGCGGGCCCACACAAGGAAGCCCCGGCTGGACGCCGGGGCATGCGATCGACCATGCGGTCGATCGCGGGGGAAGCCGCGGTTGGGCCGAGGCTGGTGCGCTGGGCGCACCGCCCTCCTCGGAGGTGGCGGTGAGTCGCCGGGGGCTGTTCTTAACAGCCCCGTGGGGATGCGCGTGCATCCCTGGCGATCGTTGGGCGATCGCGAGCCCCTCGTGGCGGGGGCTCGGTTAGGGTTTAGCCGCAGGTTCATCCCGCGGCAACGCTCCGGTTGAGCTCCGGCGTCGTACGGTGGTTCGCGTGTTCTCCGGCGAACGGATTTCGATCGGGTTATCGTTTCCGCAATTTTTGGTAGCCCGGGATATCGATTTCCAACATAGATCCATTGTGTCTGTTCATACACGCTGATCTAGATTAGGGACTTAAGTTGATTTTAATTTTTGTTCAATCACTTAGTCTCATTATATGACATTATCACATAACTCAGATAAAATTTAAAATCTACGTTGAACAGTTCATATAATCCAAACCTTGAAAATATGAATAAGTTGATTTTTCAATCAACCTTGAATGTTTACTTTAAAATCTCCGTTTGTAAATAAATTACAACATAAGAATTAAGTCTCCAAGACGTTTAATTCCTATCGCAGTACTTAAAGCCTCATGCTTTGACTGCGGGAGAGGTTTGGTGAATGGGTCGGCAATGCTATCCTCGGTTGCCACTTTGCAAATTTCAATATCACCTCTCTCCACGATCTCGCGAAGAATGTGAAACTTTCTGAGCACGAGTTTGGATTTATGGTCATCCCTCGGCTCTTGTGCCTAGGCTATAGCTCTACTATTATCACAATAGAGAACTAAAGATTTAACATCACTAGAGATGACACCAAGCTCCTCGAGGAACTTTTTCATCCATACACATTCCTTTGCAGCATTCGAGGTCGCAATGTACTCAGACTCTGTAGTTGAGTAAGCGATAGTGCTTTGCTTGGAACCCTTCCAACTAAAAGCAGATCTTATTCGGACAAAAGACATATCCATATAGAGATCGGAATTCGTCTTTATCAGTCTGAAAACTCGCGTCCGTATATCTCGTCATTTCTAACTTTTCTTGTCCCCAGAGACAAGATAATTCTCCTTAGTCCCCTTAAGGAACTTGAGAACGTTTCTGGCCACATCCCATGCGCCTCACTCTAGTTTGATTTAAAACGACTCGTCATGCTCAAAGCATACGATATGTCTGGCCTCATACATTTCATGGTATACATAATCGATCCTATTGCCGAAGCATATGGAACATTATACATCCTCTTTTGCTCATCAGCTCCTTGCGGACACTGAGTCTTGCTAAGAGACTTGTCATGTGTCATGTATTGTGCTTCTCCCAGATCCTTCATAGAGAAACACTTTCCGAGCCACTCCTTCACATAATTCAACATTGGAATGTCATTTCCTAATAAAGAGTATGTCATCGACATACAACACAAGAAAAACGATTGCGCTCCCACTGACCTTTTTGTATACACAAGATTCCTCTGAGTTTCGTTTAAAGTCGAATTCTTTTATGACTTCGTCGAAAAGCAGATTATAACTCCGAGATGCCTGCTTGAGTCCATAAATGGACCTCTTAAGCTTGCATACCTTCTTAGCCCTTTTTGGATCGATAAAACCCTTAGGTTGTGTCATATACACATCCTCTTCAAGAACCACATTCAAGAAGGCAGTTTTAACATCCATTTGCCAGATCTTATAATCATAATGAGCGGAAATGGCAAGAATTATCCTAATGGACTTTTTTCATGTCGGTCTTTACCTTAAAGACTCATTTACACTCAATAGGCATCACCCCTTGAGGTAAATCGATCAAGTACCAAACTTGATTCTCAGACATGGAGTCCATTTCGGATTTCATGGCTCTCAGCCATTTCTCGGAATCCAGACTTGTCATGGCTTGACTATAGGTCGGTGGTTCGTTACTCTCTAAGAGAAGAACCTCCTATTTGACCTACGAGGAACCGTTACCGCCTCCAAGGGTGGGAAAGATTCTACGACCTCGTCGTTTGTTTCTGTTACATCACTATTTTTGTTCATCCAAATAGCTGCTCGGAGGAACTCATGCGCAGGGAGAGCACGACTGGCTAGCCCTCCACGGAGGTCCGAGGAGCGAGATGTCGCCCGAGTGTCGAGGATCATTTACCGGGCAGAGACACCATCTCTCGCCGAGGACGCCGCAGATACGAAGAAACTAGCGCCTACCCCCGAGGATAACATTTCCCGCGGATCGCCGGGAGACAAAAGAGCCGTTGAGAGCCTAGAAGCTGACTCGAGCCGAGCAAGGTTCAGTCGGTGGAGCCGGGGAAAACTTTCCACCATACTAGGTTGTCCATCTGGAAAGGCGGCGGAGGTTTGGGCCAGCCCACGGATAAAGCCCATGTATCATGATAGATAGGCCCATTAGGTTAAAAGAGGGAAAAACCCTAATTGTAGCTCTATAAATACACTAGTATTCATACCAAAAAAGGCAGATCTGGAGCCCCCAAAAAGAGAGTCATTTCCTTTTTCAGCTTAAACTTTTATTTCCCTTTTTGGTAGAAGAATTTATTGTTGGCTCAATCCTCAAAAACATTCTTGAGTTTACGAGGGAGGAAAGACCATTCTGCCCGGCTTTTTTCGCTCGTTAACAGTTTCCTCGGTAACTGGTTGTTCATCATGGACCTCGTCCAGAACAACTTACTCCCACTATCTTTCTTAGAAAGGAATAACTTTTCCAGAAAGATACCACCGCAAGCAACAAAAGCTTTGTTCTATGATTGGTTGTAGAAATGATATCCTCGGGTTTCTTTTGGTTAACCCACAAAGAAAACCTTGTCAGATTTGGGTTCAAGCTTACTAGAGATATATCTCTTGACATAGGCTTCGCAACCCCAAATCTTGAGATAAGACAAATTCGGGACCCTCCCGCTCCATATCTCATATGGTGTCTTATTCACAGCCTTTGACGGCGTCTTATTCAGTATTAGAGCAGCAGTAGAGAGTGCATGTCCCCAAAGGGATATAGGAAGTTTTGCTGAGCTCATCATAGATCGAATCATGTCCAAAAAAGTTCAATTTCTTATCACAGACACTCCATTCAACTGAGGAGTTCCGGGAGGTGTAAGTTGAGATCTAACTAATCCCAAGCTTTACTAGATGATCGTCAAACTCTTGACTCAGATATTCGCCTCCTCGATTCGATCGAAGAACTTTTATCGTCTTGTCAAGTTAATTTTCACGTAACCACCTCGTGCCGGTGGTCCACACACATCAGTGTGTAGTAGGCCCAATAGATCACTAGCTCGCTCACCAGTTCCCAGAAGTGGTGATTTCGTCATTACGATTAAACAACGAAAAAATTCCGTCAATAATTGTAAAATTAAATCATTCAACATCTAATGCAGAAATGGAAATAATATTCATGGTAATACTATGAACAAAATAAACATTAGTAAGTTCTAGTACGAGCCCTGAGGACAAAAATAAACATTAAGTCCCTACGGCTAATGTTGCGACCCTCGCTCCATTCCCCACACGTAGATGGACTTCACCTTTCTCTAACTTCTTACTTCTTTGTAGGCCCTCCACACATCTAACAATGTGAGTCCCACAACCAGTATCTAATACCTATGAAGTAGTGTTAGCAAAGTGTATATCTACAACATAGATACTTGAAGATGAAGGAGCAACCCCATTCTTCATATCTTCCTTGTATTTAGAACAATCCCTTTTGAAATGGCCCACGCCATCGCAATAGAAGCACTTTGGTCCCACCGAAGTCTTCTTGTCTTTGGCCTTAGGTGCAACAACATCTTTACCCTTGCCAATGGACTTGGATGTGTTCTTCCTTTTAGAAATTCCACATTCCTTTATCATAAGAACATGTCTCCCAGAGTTGTTTTTTATCGTAGGCTCTAAAGTCTCCAAATGACTATGTAGATCCATCAACGATCTATGTACTCCGTTCACATGCTAGTTCGTCCTCAAGGAGTCATAACCATCATGCAACGAGTGCATAACGATATTCGTTTCGAAAAGCACCGGAATTAGATTTTCATTAGCATTCTCTCGTTTTTTCAAATTTGAGATCCAATCTCATGTTTCGATGTCAATCGAGAAAGTTAGTACCGTTCAGTTTTTCTTTCTTAAGGATTGAACGCATAGTAACTTGCGTGATAGAGTTTAGATGAGATATATTAACTACAGAAAGAAATAAGCAAGTATTCAGTAAACATTCATAATCACCCTCATTTATTCATCTCTGAAGATGTATTATTCGAAACAAACAACAAAGAAACAAACAAGGACCGAGAAAGGCAACACCTACATAATCCAAATATTCTAATACAAATCCATAATCACACACTAATTTATTCATCTTTGAAGATGTATTATTCGAAACAAACAAGGCCAACTACACCACAACATTAATCTTCGCGTCTTTAATCGACCAGAGTTCTCCCAGAAGCGAATCCAGATCGTTGTAACTAGAACCGCCCTTTTCAACAGCCTTCCTCGCTTGTTCACCGAGTTCCATCACCCTTTTCTTCATCTCCACCCTTTCTTCTCCTACCATCACTCGATTCACAGCCTTACTCAAATCCTCCCCTTTGATCAAACCCCTTCCAACATCCCACCTGTCACTCCATTCGGCACAACCAACAGCTACCCCGATTTTCAGAATATCCGTCAGCAGCTTCTCGTTCTCGAACTGCTCAAATGTAATCGGCCAGGTGAGCATCGGCTTCCCCGCGCAAACCCCCTCCATCAACGAATTCCATCCGCAGTGCGTAAGAAACCCACCCACGGAGCCGTGCTCGAGTATCAAAAGCTGAGGCGCCCACGATTTCAGCACCAGCCCTCTCCCCCCGACTCTCTCCTCAAACCCCTCCGGCAACAACGACTGATTTCCGTTCTTGATCGCCCAGATAAAATCCCTTCCGCACGATTCTAGCCCGTTGGCAATCTCGCGCACTTGAGCCTCCGAGAACAACGACATCGTCCCGAAACAAACGTAGATCACCGACTCCGCCTCTTTCGTGTTCAGCCAATCCAAACAGTAATCTCCGCCGCTCAAACCGCCGCCCCTTTGCGCTTTATCGGCGGGGTTGGCGTTGCAGAGGGAAGCGGGCCCCACGTGCCACACTTTTGAACCACCGATGTTTTTCTTGTAATGCTCGACGTAACCGGGCTCCAGCTCCTTGAATGTGTTGAAGACGGTTCCGTAGCTGGAGAGCTCGGCTTCCCTCGCGCTTCGAACGATCTCGTTCGACGATTTTTCGGACCGCACGGAGCTCGTCAGCTGCGGCCTCGTCATGGTGGACGCAGAGAGGGAAGAAGCCGCTGACGTGGACGATGATGCGTGGGACCCGCAGGTCGGCGGCGAGGGGGGCGGTCCACGGGATGAAGAAGTCGGAGACGATGCAGTCGGGGGGGTCGAGGCGGAGGAGCTGCTCGGAAGGGGAGCGGAGCATCCCGACGGCGGTGTTGAACTTGGAGCCCATGTCGGGGGAGGTGACGGAGGCCAAGCTGGCGCAGTCGTCGGGGAGGCCGACTTGGGTGGTGGGGAAGGTGACGGGGACGATGCGGATGGAGGACCCGTGGTTGCGCCTGTCCCTGTCCACGGCGGCTTGGAACTGAGGGACGTTGAGGTGGGGGAGGACGATCGTGGCCTTCACGGAAGGGTCGTGCCGGGCGAATTGCCGAGCCATGTCCACCACCGGGATCATGTGGCCGGGAGCCATCAACGGGAAGAAGTAGATGTGGAGCTGCTGCTGCTCACGTGGTGATGACCTCATCATGGATGGAGTAGATGTGTGTTTTGCTCAAATACATTGATACACAGCTTTTATAAGTGCAAATACCAAATGGAACTCGTGAATAATCAAACAAAAAATAAACATTAAATTGCGGGCCTGGAATTAGCCCGGTCAGGCCTCCAAACCCGTCCGGCCGACACGATCCTAAATTGAGAAAAATGAGTATCTATGAAGAAGGACCTTAGTTACTAGGGTCAATTTCAAATGTTTTTTTATTATTTATTATTTATTTTTAATATATATTTATATAAAGAAAAAGAAAATTGTTGTAAAAGTTACAAAAGGAAAATGTATAATTTATTTTTGTGGTGTGCGTGTCACAATTTTAACCATTTATACCCAAAAAAGGTACTCCATTTATGATCTTGCTTGCCCAATCCTTCATCCACTGGGGTACCCTTCACTAGTATCCAAGCCTCTCCGGGCTCACTTATTTATTTAAATTTTATTTTCAATAAATACAAAATGTATTTATTGTGCACCATCTCTGATAGTGATACACTGATACATTCAAAATCATAGATGCTCACCTACCCGTCAATCCGTCATCCCTTAGAGGGTAAAATTTGTTAGAGTTACACAGGATTGCCTTGGAACCTGTGAACCGACCCAAACCTGAGATTTTTTGTTCCAAAACTATGTGTTCTAGAACTGAAATGAGACCGCTTTTAGCCAGTTCGAGAAAACTTGAAAACTGCTAGTTCAGTTCGGTTAGTTCACAACCATCATTTTTTCAAAAAATGAAGGAAACTTGAAAAAAGACTTTGGAATTAGATCAACCCCAGAACCGGACCGTAGACTCCCAGTTCGGTTCCGGTTCCCAAAAAATTGAACTGGAACCGGCAGTTCGAAACCGTTGGGCACATCTACTTCAAACTAGACACTACACAAATCTGTAATTTCATAGTAACATTTGAGCCGATAAATTCTATAAATCATACTGTATAAAATAAACCCAAGCAAGTGTGGCAGCTGGCAGGCGACATCAAAGACGAGAAGTGCCAATGTTTAGTTCACCAACAACCGAGACCATATGTATATATCGGACAGCAATACCTTAGTTTAGGCACCCACATCCAACGCATTTTCATCATTATCAGTTGGTCTGGTATGTGACCATCTCTTAGAGAGAGATACTGATACCCTTTTCCTTTCCTTTTTGTTTTTTTTCTTATCAAGAAGTATACTTTTTAAAAAGTAATAATACACCAATATCTTCTACACAATTATGATCGCAATATCATACGTCATGAATCTTCTTCGGCATGGTGGTCTGTTTCGTCAAATATCTCTTCCTGCAACAACCAAATCAATCAAATAACCAACACCTTTTGAGTAAAACATTCAAATTCTTAAAAGACAAAACATGTACTGTAATCTCTTTGACCTGCAAAAGCTCTTCAATGACATCTTCCATGGTTATTACCCCGACCGCCTCTTCTTCTTCCGGCAGCTTTGGAAGTGGGCTTCCGTCAATTTTCAAAATGTCCGAGTACATGTTCTTTGTCCATTTCTTGCTCCTAGGTGAGCCCTTAAAAGAATTGCTCCCACGGTTTGGGAAGCTCTTCCATTTCTGCAGTGGTCTTTTGGGCATCCCATTTCTATCCAACAAAGGCTTTTCACCATCAACAATATCTACCCTAACATCTTTCACTGAATCTAAAATCCAAAAATGAATGCAACTTAGGGATGATGAAAAAAAAAATACCCTTGCAGATAGATCTAGTTACAAAAATATGAAATTTTAGAAAACCAAAATGACTTTTTACCTCCTGTGCCAGTAGGTTGGATGATGGCCTGGTTTGACTGTCTCACAACAACAGCCATGTGACTGTGACCCTTCTGGAATTCATTCAAGATGTCGTATAATGGCAACGTTTCTAATACCCTAAGACAAAAACAAACAGAGAATAAGTACAACTATCATCAGTAGCTTCCACTAACATTATATACTTTCCCATTAAATGGAATGATCTTCATAATCACTGCAGTCCACTAGAAAGTAGAAACAATTCTCGATGAGGCAATAGTAGGTAAATTAAGATTTAATTAAAAAAAAAAAAAAACAGCTTTTGAGGTTTAGTCTAAAACTGTTCTTTTAAAATTAAATACCCCCTTTGCATGTGTCTCTCTATTCTAAATATACTTTTACCTTTAGGGTGTAGTTGTAATTTTTTAAGATAACCGAAGGTTATTGTAGTCATACTTAACTTCAGATGAAGCTTTTGTAACTACCCCAATGATTTACATTATACAAGAAAATATAAACGTACATATTTAATACATATCGAAGATGATATGATTATTATTATATGGTGAAATCCCATTTGTGGGAAAATGCCAACAATTAAGCAAAGAATCAAACTAGGAACATGTGTTCGTTTTATTTTACTTGATCCTGCATAAACAACCTGAAAGTCGTAGGCATATTTATCCTTACACAACCCATAATACTTATAAAGGGACGAGAGAATGATTACCACAAGATATCAACACCATTGTTCTTCTGAACTAAGAATACTTTCAGACTTGCCATGGACTATTCTAAGAGAGAAGAAGAAGAAAACTATTAATACCCCTATTACTGCATTAAGGAATAATACTTTCTAACTTAATTACATGATAGCCATCATGTTCAGTCCCAACATAGACAGCTAGTATTATAAAATTGAATATAAATAAATAATAAAATTGGTGCCCCTACAGTTTCGAGCATGATAATCTATGTGAACAATGAAATGAAGCAGGAAATTATTGATTTCAACTACTACCCTCCTACTTTTATTTTGTACGTGAGCATAAATCAAAGCACCAAAATACCTTGGGATTCTGCGAATAGTCAGACTCTTCACTGGGACTTCATCCTCCGAGTGAACAGTTAACAAGTTTTTTACCTACAAATCATATGGTTTAGGAGAATAACAGACAATCAATATCCATCCAAATTAGAGTATATTTTGAACTGCATATAAGATGAAACAGGTACCAGAACAAGCCCAATGATGTTTGTAGGTTGCTCATAGTAGACGGGAACCCTGCTGTGTCCTTTCTCTAGAATTAGATTCATCAAGTTCCTATACCGTAGAAAAATACAAGATTGTTGTCAGTCTTATGCAACGGAGATAAGGCCCAATGTCGCTGAATGAGAAATTCACACATCACCTATCAAGCTTTGCATTTATGTCGATAGCGAATGTTTCGGCTATTGGGGTCATGGCATCGCTTGCGGTTTTCTCAGTGAGTTGTAGTGCCCCTGCAATGATAGTCGTCTCATCGTGTGTTAGTTCCCCACCTTTACCAGCCTGCAAGAAAGCAAAGCCATCAGAGGCTTTTCTATATCGCAAACTTCCAATAAAGAGGAAACTAAAAAAGCAACACCAATACCAAAAACAAAAATAAGCAACAAGCCAATTCGACAATTTACAAAAAGAAAAATTACATAGAGATCAGTTGAAATGCACAAACTCACACACCCATATATATATATATATATATATATATATATATATATATATCATACCTCATTGCCATGTAAATCAACAAGGGTTTTCAATTCAGCACGACGAAAGAGAGCTCTATGCCCATGACCAAGCAGTACATCCAACAACTGGAAGTTGAAGTAAAACATATTGCGTGACGGGGCCTGTTAAATTGTGGGAACCAAATACACAGCTAGCAAATGCAGCGAATACACAGAAAGTGCACCTTGCTAATTGGATATGCAATCGGAAAACAGATACAAACAAGGACACGGACAACAGGGGTCATAGCTGCGCCAATGGCAAGTCCGTACCTAGTGCAAATGGATTGTGGGATGATCTGAACCCACGGGACCATAATACGTTAACATATTAATTAGCATACAGTATTATACATCCCAACTTCGATTCATAATGAAACAGAAATTCGTTACCTCACCAAACAGAAGTATCAATGTCACGGATATCAGGATTGCCCCCCAGGCTACAACCAGGCTGTCAAGGAAAATAGGAAGAGCCTGAAAAAATGTTTTTATTTTTTATTTTTTTTAATTTTGAAATATAATCTCTGAAAAGATTATTTAATTTTTCAACGGTAGATACCTCCATAGCAGCAGCATTACAGATCAGCAGTGTGCAAAGCAGCAAGTGCTGATTTTTCACAACTGGTAATATCTTCGCTGCAATACCATCAAAAGGCCTAAAATTAGGGCTCCAAATTCCCCAAATCAATCAGAAATTCCCAAAAATAAATAAATAAATAAAATACTGTAATTAATTACCAGCGTACTGTTTATCTTTGGGAGTTCCGGACTTGGCGAGAACCTCGAGATCGACGAGGCTAAGAGACATGAGGCCCAAAGTGAGCCCGGACATAAGGCCCGCAAACGTCACCAGAAACACAATCACCGCGATGCGAATGAAGAACTGCGGCTCGCAACATGAGTACTCCACCGCCATCCAACTTAATCAAAACTTCACCGAGGGCTTCGAGTAATGGATGATATGGCTAGAATAAAATGGTTTATTGTTGTGTTGTGCTGATGCCGATTTTGGATGCGGTTCTCTTCTCTACAGTTCGGTCCGGTGAATAACGGCACCGACGGTAAATGTGAATGTGTGGACTGGACTGGTGAATTGGTGATTGCGTCGCCCACCAGTTTTATTTTAGCGCTTCTGTTTACCGCCTTTTGTTGGATCGCGCCGACCTATTTTTATCTACAGTATTTTGTACTAGTATTTTTATCGAACTTCTTGTGATTTACTACAGTACTACTTTTTAAAGGCATTAAATTCGTAGAAAATGACACTTATTAGTAAATGAAACAACAAGTGCCGACTCTCGCACAAATAAATCTTTGCCTTTTCACTCAGACTTCAGCAAGCGACATATATCGGCAGATCTAGATCCAACGCAAATCTTTCGATTCCGGTAAGCTTTCATTTTAACGGATCCTACAGTATCTGCTGTTGATTGTTTTTATTTATTGCTGGGATTTAAAAAAAAGTTGAGATTTGCTGTGCGACTGCTTCGTGCCCCGCCGTACATTTATGAGCTCGAATTAGCTGATAACTTTGTTACTATACCGGATGAATCGTTTATGGTTTATCTGTATCAGTTGTGCCCTTAGGCTATTTTCGGATTGGGAATTAAAATTCAATCAGCATTGTAAAAATCGAGGCTTGTAGATTTTGCTGTAATGTGGTTGCTTGTTCATATTCTAGGCGGTAGAAAAATATACTTATTTCAAGTAATTTTCTAGCCGGAATGGTTAAGCCCCCCTTCAATTCTTCAAAAGCCTAGGATCGACTCCTCTTCTTCCCCCATTTCAACCTTTTTTAATATATTTTCTTATTTTTTTTCAATACTTTAATATATAATATATAAAAAATATCTTAACTTAATATATTTTTTTATTTTTTTCCCTTTACTTTCATATATACTATATAAAAAATATCTTAATTTATCTAAAACTTTCCTAATTTTACCATTTATTATATATTTTCTTATTTTTAGTATGTTTTAACATCTTGTAGGTCAAAGTTCAAACTTTGATCTTATTTTTTTTTGTTAATCAAGCTAAAATTTTAATATGCTAGCCCGTCTTAAAAAAAATTCCTGCCTCCGCCATTGGCCACACTTTTGAACCACCGATGATTTTCTTGTAATGCTCGGCATAGCCAGGCTCGAGCTCCTCGAAAGTGTTGAACACAGCTCCGTAGCTGGAGAGCTCGGCTTCCCTCGCGCTTCGAACGATCTCGTTCGACGATTTTTCGGACCGCACGGAGCTCGTCAGCTGCGGCCTCGTCATGGTGGACGCAGAGAGGGAAGAAGCCGCTGACGTGGACGATGATGCGTGGGACCCGCAGGTCGGCGGCGAGGGGGGCGGTCCACGGGATGAAGAAGTCGGAGACGATGCAGTCGGGGGGGTCGAGGCGGAGGAGCTGCTCGGAAGGGGAGCGGAGCATCCCGACGGCGGTGTTGAACTTGGAGCCCATGTCGGGGGAGGTGACGGAGGCCAAGCTGGCGCAGTCGTCGGGGAGGCCGACTTGGGTGGTGGGGAAGGTGACGGGGACGATGCGGATGGAGGACCCGTGGTTGCGCCTGTCCCTGTCCACGGCGGCTTGGAACTGAGGGACGTTGAGGTGGGGGAGGACGATCGTGGCCTTCACGGAAGGGTCGTGCCGGGCGAATTGCCGAGCCATGTCCACCACCGGGATCATGTGGCCGGGAGCCATCAACGGGAAGAAGTAGATGTGGAGCTGCTGCTGCTCACGTGGTGATGACCTCATCGGTATGTGTGTGTTTTGATCAAATACTACATCAGAGCTTTTATAAGTGCAAACACCTAATGGAAACAAGTGAATATTAATGAACAAAAAAAAAACATTAAATGCTGCACCATGCTCCTACAGTACTTGCCGGCCTGAAATTAGCCAAAATTGAGAAAGATGATGAGTATCTATAAGGGCACACATTATAAGAAGGGCGTGAATCGAGGTGATGGAATAAAAATTAAATGCTGCACCATGCTCCTACTTGCCGGCCTGGAATTAGCCAAACCCCTCCGGCCGACATATGCCTAAGATCCAAAATTGAGAAAAATGAGTATCTATAAGTACCTCACTTGCTAATGTAGCTAGCGTCAATCTCACTTGCCAGTACAATTTATTTAGAGTCCTGTGGATTTTCGGTCATATGTATAAGAATGGTGAGTTTTTTGTTCCCCTTATAAGAGTATGAGTTTTTTACACCAATCTTAATTGAGTGGTCAAATATACCCTTCAAATTTATTAAAAAAAGACAAAAAAGAATAAAAAATTGGTCCCCACTTTTTTTCTCTCTCTTCTCCCCTTCTCTTCTCTCCCGTAACCTACCGCCCTCATTTTTTTTTTTCGATTTGAACTCGCATCACCGGAGGAAGCAATGTCGTTGGCGTCCGAGCATGACGAGGAGCACGAAAGCGAGGAAGAACAACAACAAGAAGAATCGAGTCTCCAACCTCCGGTAATTCCCGAATCCATCCCTTTTTTTTATTTTTTATTTCGAAATTTCGAGCAATTTGATGGATTATATGGTGTTTCGATGCTTGTTTAAGTTCTTTATTGTGTTATACTTCATTTAGAACTGTAAATTTGAGTTGAATTGTTTTGAAATTTCAGATTTTGATTTCTGTTCATAACTGCTCGATGGCAGTCGATTAACCCCATCGACTAACCCCATCGACTAACCCCTACGAGTAGTCAGTCCTGTTAATCGAATGGGTTGGTTGATGGGGTTAATCGAATTGGTTGGTCGATGGGGTTAATCGACTAACCCGATCGACTAACGCCTTCGATTAACCTATTCGAGTAGTCTGCTCTGTTAATCGAATGGGTTGATTGATGGGGTTAATCGAATGGTTGGCCGATGGGGTTGATCGATTGGGGTTGATCGATTGGGGCTGATCGATTGAGGTTGGTCGATCGTCTGCTCGGTCGAGTAACAGACAATTTTTTTTTATCCTATTATTCTCTTTTTGTAATTGCTTCTTCTCCATTTGTGCAGGTTGGTTTCCGATGGAGGAGACCGTATTTCGTCGACATTTCGAGAGCGATAAATTGCGGCGATCGACGCGGCGTTTTGAAAAACGTACAAGACACTCTGAGGGAGGTGGGTGGGGACGAGGGCCTCGCGGAGTACAGACTGTTGGGAGATGGAGTCGAAATCGAGGACGAAAACGGAGGAAAAACGAAGTCGGATGAAATCTGGGCACCTAGCACCCGCTAGGTAGGCTAGCACCCGCTAGGTGTGACCAGCGGGCGCCGAAAAGGTTTCAGCGGGCGCTAAAACCAGGAAATTTTGGGCAGATCGGTTTTGGCCATTTCGGCGGGCGCCGAAGGTAAAACGGCGGGCGCCGTTTTGCGAATTCCTGGCGACGGGATTTTTCTTGTTCGCCAAGTTTCGCGGATTTCGTGTCCTTTTCGGCGTGGACTCCTACCTTAATTGCTATTAGGGTTTCTTATATGTCTAGGCCTATATAAGAGGGTCCCCAACAATGTAATTAGTAACTTGAGAGATCCGAAAATCATCGAGAGAATATTAGAGTGCTGAGAGTAGGCGAGAGCGTGAGTTTATTGTGATACGTGTGCGTGCGTTTGTAAACTCCCCGGAGTCGTTTATTGTTACTCTAATCAAGGATCTGCAGCGGCGAGTGGACGTAGCTCATTGAGGGGTGAACCACTATAAATTCCTTGTCTCGTTTAATTCTTTCGTTTTTTATTTCTCGTTCGTGTATTCGTATTCGTCTCTTGCAGCGACGCGGTTAGGCGAAAATCCTAACAGCTGGTATTAGAGCTTCAAGGGAGGCGATTGAAGAGACGATGGGCGACCTTGCGAGTTTCGCGGTGACGAGATTTGATGGAAAGAATTATAGACATTGGAGGTTGCAGATCGAGGACTACATGTACGGGAGGAAGCTTTATCATCCATTGTTGCCGAAGCCGGAGAAGATGGAGGATGCGACATGGCTTGAGCTCGACAGGCAGGTTCTGGGGATAATCCGTTTATCCTTGTCGATGAATGTGGTGGATGATGTGGCCGATGAGACCACTACTCAAGGCTTGATGAAGGCACTCGCCAACAAATATGAGAAGCCCACTGCCAACAACAAGATACACCTCATGAAGAGTCTGTTCAACTTGAGGATGAAAGACGGCTTCGATGCCGCGACTCATATCCATGAGATGAGCTCAACCTTGAACAAGTTGAAGGCGGTCGGAATTTCGTTCAAGGACGAGGTGTGCGCACTGATCTTGCTGGCGTCTTTGCCGGACAGCTGGGAGCCCATGAGGGCTGCGGTTAGTAACTCCATGGGAAAGGAGACCCTGAAATTCGCTGATGTCAGGGATTGCGTCCTGGCCGAGGAGCTGCGAAAGAAAGATTCTCTGGAGGCACCGTCTGGTTCTGTTAGAGCACTGAGAGCCGAGGACGAGGCCAAGGGAGCGGTACTAACCATGGCAGCGATGGGTCGAAGACGAGAGAAGCCAAGAAGGTGAAGTGTTGGAATTGCGGGAGGGCGGGGCATGTCAAGCAGCATTGCAGGGAGCCTGCGAAGGCTCAAACCAATGCGGTGACAGACGAGGATTATGGAGATGTCTTGCTAACATCTTCTGAGAATCCTGAAGACTCCTGGGTGCTAGATTCGGGAGCGTCGTTTCACACCACAACAAGACGCGATTGCATGAAGGGTTTCATTGCTGGGAATCGTGGGAAAGTTCGCCTCGGGGATGGTCGAACTTTGAACATTGGTGGTGTTGGAAACGTGACACTGAAGACGTCTCGTAGACAGACGTTGAAGCTGACGAAGGTGAGATATGTGCCGAAGCTGAGGAGAAATGTGATCTCGATCAGTCAGCTTGCGATAGACGGCCATAGGGTGACCTTCGATGATAGGTCTTGGAAAGTGATGAAGGGTGCAATGGTTATTGCTCGAGGTCGTAAAATGGGCACTCTTTACACTACGGCTGGAGGTCGTGACGATATTGGTGGAGCCGAAACCACCAATGTGCCTGAGCATTGTGAACTGGGTCGTGTGAGTGAGAATTCGGGGAAGTCTCGCATGGATCGGAGTTCGTTTCTCGAAGAGCAGAGCAGAGTTCGATTCTCGGTGATCGAGAGAGAGTCAAAGAGTGGAGAGCTGAGAAGTGACGTGGAAGATTTTCCGTTGATAGAAGACCAACCAGATGAGATCTTGAAGACCAGTCATGAGCTTTCAAGTCGAGAAGATGGGGCAATGTTGGCTGGGAAACCGAGCAAGTGGGAGTTGGCAATGAGAAACAAGGCGACCTCTTTATTGTCACACGGTGGGATGTAAGCCTTGCAGTTGCGTATGTTATGTCCTACGCCCTTACATTTCGTACACACCTGCACAAAAAAGACGCGGTATTAGGTCTTTAATCAAACTAATGACGACACAATATTAGGTTCGAAGAACAAACCTGTACACGACGAGCAGACCCATATCCCTCAACTGCAGAACGAACACGACTCAGCCGCGGACGTCCAGCCTGACTAACCACTTCCGGTGGAAGACACACGTACGAAGCTACTTCTAGAGGGACAACCCAATCATCAACGTGTGGTACTGGCACAATAGGATTCGTATACATCTCTCTCAAGCTGCTTTGCTTGAAATAGGGGCCGACGAAATCGAACAATGAAAATCTAGCCCGTCTACAAAGACTATCAAGTTAGTGGCATTAATTAATTCAAAAGAAGATGTAAGGAAACCGATACCATACCGTATAGCGGCAGCAACATGACGACACGGTATTAGGTCTAAGTCGAACTCCCGACAGTCACACGTGCGTCTCGTGATATCCACGAGATAGGTACTGCCGTTTTCCTCAACTCTGAACACGGTCCCCGCACTGACCTCCCGAACAGCAAGATGATGACTCAACTGATTCTGATTAGACACCTTTGCGAATGCCTCTTCGGTCAGCTCATCCTCCCTCTCATTAGCCTTCCTTCGTTTCTCGTCAAACCATCTCTCAATCATCGCACGAATCGACTCGAGCATAGCACAAACTGGTAATCGTCGTGGCCATTTGATAGCATTGTTGAAGACTTCGGCCGCATTCGATGTCATGAAACCATATCGTCGTTCATAACATTTTGACCTTGCCCAGGTCTCAACACCGAGTCCAACGAGGCGCCTATAAGCACCGTCTCGACTGATTCTCTCCAAATCAGATAAATATTTTTCAAACTCATCCACTCGATAACAGTAGGCAGCTTTGTGTACAACTTTGATCACATGAGAGCCGTACATTGTCAGATTCTTCTCGAGGTGGTGACCGCACAACGCACGGGTTGCGTGGGGATAAGCACTCTGAATAGCATTCGCGATGCTCTTATGCTGGTCGGACACAATGAGCAGATCGGGCGTAGCTCCGGCGTCGTACGGTGATTCGCGTGTTCTCCGGCGAACGGATTTCGATCGGGTTATCGTTTACGCAATTTTTGGTAGCCCGGGATATCGATTTCCAACAATTGGTATCACAGCGTTGGTTCTAGTTCATGTATATGTTCGATTTTGTGTTCTACCTTGCAGGGATTCCGACTATTATGGCTTGTTAATTATTTGTTAATTATTGTCATAATAATTTTATTAAACTCTCGGACATGTCGAGATTCGTTTTGTGTGGATGAATGCTTGTAATAGTAAAAATTCGGGGGTTGACCGTATTTAGGATTTATTATTATTGTTCTATGTTTTCCGGAAAGTGTATAGGATCGATTTCATGTATAGAATCGATACCGGAATTGTAATTTAAATTGTAATTTAATTTTACGTTGGTTCGATGTTGGAACGATCGCCGGAGAACGAGATGTGACGAAGGAGACGATGAGAGGGAAGGACCGGGGATCTATCAATCCCCATGATCGATCCCGAGCGATCGGCCGCAAGGAAGGGGGCCGATCGCCCCTCGGCTGGGGCTGCCGCCGGCGATGGTGGTGGCAGGCCGGCTGAGTGGCGGCGGTGGTTCCCCTCTCTGGTGGCCGGTCGATCGGTGGGGGTGGTGCGGGGATCCCCACCCCGTGCTACTCCTACCGAGATTCACTTTCCTACTTTGATTTGGTTTTCTTATTTTGAGTGTTCCTATTTTTGGGAACTCTAATGGAATAGGAAAAGAATTAAATTGGAATTAATTATTTCCTTATTGAGTGTTCTTATTTGTGGGAACTCTCATGGATAAGGAAAATAATTAATTTAGAATTAATTTATTTCCTAATTGATTATTCCTATTTTATGGAAATTTTCATGGACATGGAAATTAATTAATTTGGAAAGTAGAAGAGTCCTAATTTATTTTATTTCCTTGTTCTATTATGGAAGTCTTCTAAAATGTTTCAAGTTTGACTTTGATAGGATTCTAGAGATTTAATACAATTAGAAAGGAAAATAAATAAATAAAAATATTAATAATATTTAATTTTATTTTTGATTTATTCGATTGACTTAATTTTCGAATTAAGTATCTTTTGGATTTATTAAAAATAAATAGATTTAAATATTGGAATTAATATTCTCGTCACATGGAGCATTCAAGAACGAAGACTGAAGACTAGAAGATGCGTACAAGGATGGAATAAAGCCATAATAATCGGAAAATAATATTCTAGTATTATTTTGACTATGTGATAATATTTATGTGCTTTAATTTCATGTATGCATGCTTATGTGTATTTATTTATGCATTAGATAGCGTATACCTTTATTGTAAAAAGCTAAGTGGGAGAGGGATTGGAAACAATACCCATGGTCTCTATTACTATTCTCTTGGTGATTTTTATGAACTTTTGAAGTTCATATAGACAAGTCATTGGAGGAGAATTCTTGTAATTCCTTTTACAAGAGACATTGATTAAGTTTATCAAACAATGCCTAATTTGTCTTTCTGAAACTGACTTCAAGTCGACTCATTCTCACCCCGGGGAGTGGAATGGAGTCAAAGCCACTTGGTCATGTGGATGACACAAATTAGAGACTTTCGTATCTTTGGATCGATCGTCTGCTCGGCTCCCTCATTCTATGAGAGATAGGGTTGTTCGCATGGTGAATCACTGGTAAGAAACTTCGAATTTCACTTATGATTTACCACGTCTTGATTCACAAGATTAAATGTCTCGAGTAATTGGGAGTCAATTATAAAAATCTTTTGGTATAGTAAACGCCCACACAACGTGGCTTGCTATACTGAAAGGGATTTTGGATTAATTGATGTAGACAGTTATAGGGAATTGTGAGGGATTGTGAGTTATCGTAAACGTCTACACAACGTGGCTTGCGGTAATGTAGCGATTCCAAACGATTCACCTTAGTACTGAGTAATGGTTTACACTTAGGTACGCTTTATAGTATTCTTCCCAACGAAGTAACGCTATAATTGATGTACGACCGAAGCAAATCTAATTACAAAATCGTTTGGATAGGTAAACGTCCACACAACGTGGCTTGCCATATCTGATGGGATTTTAGATGTGATTAGTAATTTAATGATATTATTTGAGGGAGATAATATCGGATATTAAATTGATTATTTGTTTATGTGCTTATAGGTTTAGAGAATAGCTATGAATCCACTTTCTGTGATACTCAAGGAGAATAAACTCACTGGCCCCAATTATATTGATTGGAGGAGAAATCTGGACATTGTCTTAACTTCTGAGGAGTACAAGTTTGTACTTCATGATCAATGCCCTGCTGAGCCCACGAATGCCTCAACTGATGAGGAAAGAACGGCATATAGGAGGTGGAAAAAGGCTGATGAGATGGCTAGGTGCTATATTTTGGCTTCCATGTCAAATGTACTCCAAAACTAGCATCAGTCGATGGACACCGCCTATGACATGTTGTTTAACCTCAAGGAGATGTTTGGGCATCAAGACCGTGTGGCTAGGCAAGATGCAATGAGAGTCCTTATGACAACTACTCAGTCTGAAGGAACGCCCGTAGGGGAGCACGTTCTTAAGATGATGGGGTTGTTGAATGAGTTGGAGATCCTAGGAGCTCAAATTGATGGGGAGATGCAAGTCGACATCGTACTCCAATCTCTGGCCTCTGGTTTTGAGCAGTTCCGCATGAGCTATAATATGGGTAAACTATCTTATTCTCTAGCGGAACTCCTGACTAAACTGACAGCGGCAGAGGGGATCTACAAGAAGGGCAAGTCACAAGCACTTGTAGCTACTAAGTCCAAAGGCTTCAAGCCTAATGGAGGTAGAGGGGAGAAAATGAAGCAAGTCTGAAAACCCAGTGGTTCCAAGAGGCAAGGACCGCGTGAAGGGACCAGCAAGCCTAAGGGCAAGTGCTTCCGATGCAAGAAGTCTGGACACTGGAGGTCTGATTGTCCTCTCAAAGGTACGAATTCTTCTTTATTCATTAAAACATAGTCAGAGGTATTATCTACCAGAGATCTGGTGTGTAGATATGGAACCACTGATGGTATATGCAGTTTAAATGCAGGGGTTCCAGAAAACCCGGCGACTTAGAAAAGAAGAGTTCGAGTCTACATGAGCAAAGCTGTAGAGGAGGCAGCTGTTGCAGTGGAAGACATTTTATCTGCTTTTAGTAGCTATAGGAATTCATTTCAAAGTTATTGCTTTTATGTACCCCTTTTATTTTAGAAAGAACTATGTTCTGGTTTTCTATTATTAATGAATGGATATTTATTTCTTTTAATCATTTGATGATTATTGAAGAAATTATGATATTATCTATTCCGGTACATTAGTTAGCAATATGTGAATGATGAATCCTAAGTCTCCACGATGCAACAAACCGTAGTATATAATTCATTTTACTTGTTAGAGATATTTCTTTACTAAGTCATTATACTTGTGGATTTTATGCTAAGTAGTATTTATTCAAATAAGATTCAAAGGTTGAAAATAGATTTGATCAATTAAGTTGAAGGAATGGACCTTCCGACCTAAGAATTGAATTTGAAAGATAATACAAACTAAGCAAACCTTTCTGGATAAAGGATGTAGAATCCGGACAAGTATTGAAATTGATTAGCACTGATTTATGCAGACCTATATCTAATCAGACAAGAAATGTGCGAGTACTTCATTTATTGAATACTCTAAGTATGGATTAGAATACTTGATATGCCACAAAAGTAAGTGTTTTGACATGTCAATGGACACAAGGCTATTATGGGAGAACTATCAAAGTATATCCATAAGTAGCCTGCGATCTATTCGCGGAGGCTAGTACCTGTCTGAAGACATAGCATAATCAGTAATTGGAATTAGATTCCAAAAGACTACACCATACACTTTAAGTGTAGACATGGTGTGTTATGAATAAGAAATAGATCTCTAAAGAAATGGTAAAAGAAAGAGTTAATCGGAACTACCTATGTTCTATGGATATTTATGAAAGACAACGGCGCATTTCGATGTGGTTGTAAAATATCCTAGAAGAACATAAGTCATGTGTTCAAAAGTACTATGAACCAGAAGGACGTTATAAGTTCTAACGCCCAGTTCTTAGAGGAGTACTATTAGATGAAACACAAAGCCCAAAGTGACGAGATACCTTAGAACGAGAGAAAAGGACAAAGACTGGAAACCAGCCAAACCGAGTAGCGGTACACCATTAACTGCACCTACTGTTATTACTGTTTTTACACCGGAATGCCATTGTAGTGGGAGGTTGCTGATCAACCGGAGATGTTCATAAGACTAGAAGAGTTGTTGAACTCAGGATCTAGTAAACATGAAATCGATCCCTAGATCTACATAGAGGCAGTACTAGATCTAATTGTGCTTTCTTAGAAGGCAATAAGGATTATTGCTAAGAGGCAAGATCGTTTAGAGTACAAGCTTAGTTGATCCATTTTTGGATTGTAACAAAGCTAAAATTCGTGGTACTTGCGAATTGATGAGATAATCCATTAGATGGATTCATCAAAAGGCATGGACGAATAGTGTATATTGGAAACGTAATGGAAACAAGGTGGTGTTTCTCAGAGATTTTATGTAGATAACATTCTATCATTGGGAACAATGTAAAAGTGTTGTCAGACATAAAATAATGGTTGTCTAAGATAAAATCGATATATAAGATAAAGAAGAAGTTAGATCATGTTCATGAGATCTAGAATCTCGAGAAAAGAACATTGTACTTATCCTAGATATCTTATACGATTAAGGTTCGTTTTAAACATGCATAATTTCAAGAAAGGTATGTCACCTTTCAGACAAGGAATGCATCTATCTAAAGAGCATGTGTTTGGAACACATAAAGGAGATAGAAGCAGTGAAAGCATTTTCCTACACTTTGAGTGTGGAAAGCTTTAAAATGCAATGTTGAAAAACGAGAACCAGATATCGACTATGCAGTTGGCATAGTGGGAGGATATCAAAGTAATCCTGGAAAGGAATATTCGACTGCTGTAAAAGTACTTTCGAAGTACTGTTCTAGACTACGAAGCAGATGAATTTTTCCTTTGGATTACATTTCTCAGATCTCTAATCAAATCAGGATCAGTGTAAGTCGATATCAGGCTATGTGTTCACTTGTAAAAGAGGTGGAGCTTTAGAATGGAAGAGTTATAAGCATGATGCTTTTCAGACTCTACCATGTGACTAAATAGCGGCCTCAGAGGCAGCGGAAGTTTTGGTAAAGCTCCGAGATAACCTCTGGACTTAGACATGATTCTTGGTTTACCAAAGGCTATTTAGATAGCGGTGCAATGGCAAACTGAAAGAAATCATAAGTCCATAGTGATGATAACACATAGAGCAAGTACCACTTGATACGAGTCATCGTCGAGTGAGACGACGCTGTAGTCACCAAGATAACTCCGGAGACGGCAACCTAGAATGCTCATGCACGAGACACTTCTTTGGAAGTGAAGATTAAGCACGTGATGGGTATGGGAGTCGGGAGTTTGGAAGAAATGACTAGACCTTAGTATAAGTAGGAGATTGATGGAGTTGTATACTTAATGTCTAGATTTGAGTATCGTAAACTTCCGGTCATAGCATTTAATCTATTTAAATAAATAATCGTTTGCTTTTAATTATTTATAATTAAATAAATGCAAAATATAGTTCTGGATTATACACGTTGTAGTTAGTATGGTGTGCGACGTCACACGGAAGATCATACTATCAGTCACTCGTATATAATCAAACAGTAGCTCACGACCTAGATGGACAAGAACTAATCCATCGGTATAATCGTTGTATGAGAGAGAAAATAATTGGTCTTGATTATTTTATCATACTTGTACACTTGGTGTATTGAGCAGATCGCTTGAGATTTATCGATTAGGATTGCCTTGGATAATCGATTTAAATCTCTGAGTATTTTATTCTTAATCCCTAATATTATTGCGGGTGTGTGCATTTAATATTAGTGACTTTGATTTTCCAAAGGAATTGATTGATTAGAATAACCGATCAATTACCGGCAAAGTTGGGTCACGGTATTTTATGTATGACATGCCGTGAATTCTTGACGGGAAAATGTGTCCTCGTAAGGGTTGATAATATCCCCGAGATGAGTTCATAAGGAATTATTATGTAAACCTCATGAGTGGATTTGTTCCGCATAATAATTAAAGTTGAATGGTACTAGTCTCGGATATAAGAGATGAATAAATTAATTAAGCAATAAATTAATTTTATTCATGGATATTTATATCTTAAACACATGGAATAAATAATACTACCAGAGAAAATATTATTTGATATAATATGGTGAATATTGGGAGTGCAATTATATTTATATAGTGGAAGTAATTATATAATTAATATTAATAGATTAATAGATTTGGGTTTGGGCTCAATTTAATCATTAATATTGGAATATATTCCACCTCCTTTAGATCCCCTACGTAGTCTATAAAAGCACTACATGGTCTTCACAATTAGAACATACACAAGACAAGAATATCATTAGTTGATAGTTCTAGAGAGTTGTGAAGGAGATCCATAAGAGTTCGGAGGATCGTCGCCCACACGACGTTCGAACGAAGTGCAAGGAATACGTAGGAAGATCCGAAGGTCTTCAAATCATCTCGTTTCTCCGCACAACGAGATCGAAGGTAAAATCGTTGAACACCCTCTATGATTTTATGTGAATTAAATCGTGATATATACATGAACGAAAGATCCGGGAAACGTATGAACTTCGGGGACGGGGATTCGAGATCCCCGGCGAAGGTCAAGAGGAACCCTCGGCTGGGAGCCGAGGGGTGCGATCGAGCCCTAGGGCATCGATCGCGGGCCCACACAAGGAAGCCCCGGCTGGACGCCGGGGCATGCGATCGACCATGCGGTCGATCGCGGGGGAAGCCGCGGTTGGGCCGAGGCTGGTGCGCTGGGCGCACCGCCCTCCTCGGAGGTGGCGGTGAGTCGCCGGGGGCTGTTCTTAACAGCCCCGTGGGGATGCGCGTGCATCCCTGGCGATCGTTGGGCGATCGCGAGCCCCTCGTGGCGGGGGCTCGGTTAGGGTTTAGCCGCAGGTTCATCCCGCGGCAACGCTCCGGTTGAGCTCCGGCGTCGTACGGTGGTTCGCGTGTTCTCCGGCGAACGGATTTCGATCGGGTTATCGTTTCCGCAATTTTTGGTAGCCCGGGATATCGATTTCCAACATAGATCCATTGTGTCTGTTCATACACGCTGATCTAGATTAGGGACTTAAGTTGATTTTAATTTTTGTTCAATCACTTAGTCTCATTATATGACATTATCACATAACTCAGATAAAATTTAAAATCTACGTTGAACAGTTCATATAATCCAAACCTTGAAAATATGAATAAGTTGATTTTTCAATCAACCTTGAATGTTTACTTTAAAATCTCCGTTTGTAAATAAATTACAACATAAGAATTAAGTCTCCAAGACGTTTAATTCCTATCGCAGTACTTAAAGCCTCATGCTTTGACTGCGGGAGAGGTTTGGTGAATGGGTCGGCAATGCTATCCTCGGTTGCCACTTTGCAAATTTCAATATCACCTCTCTCCACGATCTCGCGAAGAATGTGAAACTTTCTGAGCACGAGTTTGGATTTATGGTCATCCCTCGGCTCTTGTGCCTAGGCTATAGCTCTACTATTATCACAATAGAGAACTAAAGATTTAACATCACTAGAGATGACACCAAGCTCCTCGAGGAACTTTTTCATCCATACACATTCCTTTGCAGCATTCGAGGTCGCAATGTACTCAGACTCTGTAGTTGAGTAAGCGATAGTGCTTTGCTTGGAACCCTTCCAACTAAAAGCAGATCTTATTCGGACAAAAGACATATCCATATAGAGATCGGAATTCGTCTTTATCAGTCTGAAAACTCGCGTCCGTATATCTCGTCATTTCTAACTTTTCTTGTCCCCAGAGACAAGATAATTCTCCTTAGTCCCCTTAAGGAACTTGAGAACGTTTCTGGCCACATCCCATGCGCCTCACTCTAGTTTGATTTAAAACGACTCGTCATGCTCAAAGCATACGATATGTCTGGCCTCATACATTTCATGGTATACATAATCGATCCTATTGCCGAAGCATATGGAACATTATACATCCTCTTTTGCTCATCAGCTCCTTGCGGACACTGAGTCTTGCTAAGAGACTTGTCATGTGTCATGTATTGTGCTTCTCCCAGATCCTTCATAGAGAAACACTTTCCGAGCCACTCCTTCACATAATTCAACATTGGAATGTCATTTCCTAATAAAGAGTATGTCATCGACATACAACACAAGAAAAACGATTGCGCTCCCACTGACCTTTTTGTATACACAAGATTCCTCTGAGTTTCGTTTAAAGTCGAATTCTTTTATGACTTCGTCGAAAAGCAGATTATAACTCCGAGATGCCTGCTTGAGTCCATAAATGGACCTCTTAAGCTTGCATACCTTCTTAGCCCTTTTTGGATCGATAAAACCCTTAGGTTGTGTCATATACACATCCTCTTCAAGAACCACATTCAAGAAGGCAGTTTTAACATCCATTTGCCAGATCTTATAATCATAATGAGCGGAAATGGCAAGAATTATCCTAATGGACTTTTTTCATGTCGGTCTTTACCTTAAAGACTCATTTACACTCAATAGGCATCACCCCTTGAGGTAAATCGATCAAGTACCAAACTTGATTCTCAGACATGGAGTCCATTTCGGATTTCATGGCTCTCAGCCATTTCTCGGAATCCAGACTTGTCATGGCTTGACTATAGGTCGGTGGTTCGTTACTCTCTAAGAGAAGAACCTCCTATTTGACCTACGAGGAACCGTTACCGCCTCCAAGGGTGGGAAAGATTCTACGACCTCGTCGTTTGTTTCTGTTACATCACTATTTTTGTTCATCCAAATAGCTGCTCGGAGGAACTCATGCGCAGGGAGAGCACGACTGGCTAGCCCTCCACGGAGGTCCGAGGAGCGAGATGTCGCCCGAGTGTCGAGGATCATTTACCGGGCAGAGACACCATCTCTCGCCGAGGACGCCGCAGATACGAAGAAACTAGCGCCTACCCCCGAGGATAACATTTCCCGCGGATCGCCGGGAGACAAAAGAGCCGTTGAGAGCCTAGAAGCTGACTCGAGCCGAGCAAGGTTCAGTCGGTGGAGCCGGGGAAAACTTTCCACCATACTAGGTTGTCCATCTGGAAAGGCGGCGGAGGTTTGGGCCAGCCCACGGATAAAGCCCATGTATCATGATAGATAGGCCCATTAGGTTAAAAGAGGGAAAAACCCTAATTGTAGCTCTATAAATACACTAGTATTCATACCAAAAAAGGCAGATCTGGAGCCCCCAAAAAGAGAGTCATTTCCTTTTTCAGCTTAAGCTTTTATTTCCCTTTTTGGTAGAAGAATTTATTGTTGGCTCAATCCTCAAAAACATTCTTGAGTTTACGAGGGAGGAAAGACCATTCTGCCCGGCTTTTTTCGCTCGTTAACAGTTTCCTCGGTAACTGGTTGTTCATCATGGACCTCGTCCAGAACAACTTACTCCCACTATCTTTCTTAGAAAGGAATAACTTTTCCAGAAAGATACCACCGCAAGCAACAAAAGCTTTGTTCTATGATTGGTTGTAGAAATGATATCCTCGGGTTTCTTTTGGTTAACCCACAAAGAAAACCTTGTCAGATTTGGGTTCAAGCTTACTAGAGATATATCTCTTGACATAGGCTTCGCAACCCCAAATCTTGAGATAAGACAAATTCGGGACCCTCCCGCTCCATATCTCATATGGTGTCTTATTCACAGCCTTTGACGGCGTCTTATTCAGTATTAGAGCAGCAGTAGAGAGTGCATGTCCCCAAAGGGATATAGGAAGTTTTGCTGAGCTCATCATAGATCGAATCATGTCCAAAAAAGTTCAATTTCTTATCACAGACACTCCATTCAACTGAGGAGTTCCGGGAGGTGTAAGTTGAGATCTAACTAATCCCAAGCTTTACTAGATGATCGTCAAACTCTTGACTCGGATATTCGCCTCCTCGATTCGATCGAAGAACTTTTATCGTCTTGTCAAGTTAATTTTCACGTAACCACCTCGTGCCGGTGGTCCACACACATCAGTGTGTAGTAGGCCCAATAGATCACTAGCTCGCTCACCAGTTCCCAGAAGTGGTGATTTCGTCATTACGATTAAACAACGAAAAAATTCCGTCAATAATTGTAAAATTAAATCATTCAACATCTAATGCAGAAATGGAAATAATATTCATGGTAATACTATGAACAAAATAAACATTAGTAAGTTCTAGTACGAGCCCTGAGGACAAAAATAAACATTAAGTCCCTACGGCTAATGTTGCGACCCTCGCTCCATTCCCCACACGTAGATGGACTTCACCTTTCTCTAACTTCTTACTTCTTTGTAGGCCCTCCACACATCTAACAATGTGAGTCCCACAACCAGTATCTAATACCTATGAAGTAGTGTTAGCAAAGTGTATATCTACAACATAGATACTTGAAGATGAAGGAGCAACCCCATTCTTCATATCTTCCTTGTATTTAGAACAATCCCTTTTGAAATGGCCCACGTCATCGCAATAGAAGCACTTTGGTCCCACCGAAGTCTTCTTGTCTTTGGCCTTAGGTGCAACAACATCTTTACCCTTGCCAATGGACTTGGATGTGTTCTTCCTTTTAGAAATTCCACATTCCTTTATCATAAGAACATGTCTCCCAGAGTTGTTTTTTATCGTAGGCTCTAAAGTCTCCAAATGACTATGTAGATCCATCAACGATCTATGTACTCCGTTCACATGCTAGTTCGTCCTCAAGGAGTCATAACCATCATGCAACGAGTGCATAACGATATTCGTTTCGAAAAGCACCGGAATTAGATTTTCATTAGCATTCTCTCGTTTTTTCAAATTTGAGATCCAATCTCATGTTTCGATGTCAATCGAGAAAGTTAGTACCGTTCAGTTTTTCTTTCTCAAGAATTGAACGCATAGTAACTTGCGTGATAGAGTTTAGATGAGATATATTAACTACAGAAAGAAATAAGCAAGTATTCAGTAAACATTCATAATCACCCTCATTTATTCATCTCTGAAGATGTATTATTCGAAACAAACAACAAAGAAACAAACAAGGACCGAGAAAGGCAACACCTACATAATCCAAATATTCTAATACAAATCCATAATCACACACTAATTTATTCATCTTTGAAGATGTATTATTCGAAACAAACAAGGCCAACTACACCACAACATTAATCTTCGCGTCTTTAATCGACCAGAGTTCTCCCAGAAGCGAATCCAGATCGTTGTAACTAGAACCGCCCTTTTCAACAGCCTTCCTCGCTTGTTCACCGAGTTCCATCACCCTTTTCTTCATCTCCACCCTTTCTTCTCCTACCATCACTCGATTCACAGCCTTACTCAAATCCTCCCCTTTGATCAAACCCCTTCCAACATCCCACCTGTCACTCCATTCGGCACAACCAACAGCTACCCCGATTTTCAGAATATCCGTCAGCAGCTTCTCGTTCTCGAACTGCTCAAATGTAATCGGCCAGGTGAGCATCGGCTTCCCCGCGCAAACCCCCTCCATCAACGAATTCCATCCGCAGTGCGTAAGAAACCCACCCACGGAGCCGTGCTCGAGTATCAAAAGCTGAGGCGCCCACGATTTCAGCACCAGCCCTCTCCCCCCGACTCTCTCCTCAAACCCCTCCGGCAACAACGACTGATTTCCGTTCTTGATCGCCCAGATAAAATCCCTTCCGCACGATTCTAGCCCGTTGGCAATCTCGCGCACTTGAGCCTCCGAGAACAACGACATCGTCCCGAAACAAACGTAGATCACCGACTCCGCCTCTTTCGTGTTCAGCCAATCCAAACAGTAATCTCCGCCGCTCAAACCGCCGCCCCTTTGCGCTTTATCGGCGGGGTTGGCGTTGCAGAGGGAAGCGGGCCCCACGTGCCACACTTTTGAACCACCGATGTTTTTCTTGTAATGCTCGACGTAACCGGGCTCCAGCTCCTTGAATGTGTTGAAGACGGTTCCGTAGCTGGAGAGCTCGGCTTCCCTCGCGCTTCGAACGATCTCGTTCGACGATTTTTCGGACCGCACGGAGCTCGTCAGCTGCGGCCTCGTCATGGTGGACGCAGAGAGGGAAGAAGCCGCTGACGTGGACGATGATGCGTGGGACCCGCAGGTCGGCGGCGAGGGGGGCGGTCCACGGGATGAAGAAGTCGGAGACGATGCAGTCGGGGGGGTCGAGGCGGAGGAGCTGCTCGGAAGGGGAGCGGAGCATCCCGACGGCGGTGTTGAACTTGGAGCCCATGTCGGGGGAGGTGACGGAGGCCAAGCTGGCGCAGTCGTCGGGGAGGCCGACTTGGGTGGTGGGGAAGGTGACGGGGACGATGCGGATGGAGGACCCGTGGTTGCGCCTGTCCCTGTCCACGGCGGCTTGGAACTGAGGGACGTTGAGGTGGGGGAGGACGATCGTGGCCTTCACGGAAGGGTCGTGCCGGGCGAATTGCCGAGCCATGTCCACCACCGGGATCATGTGGCCGGGAGCCATCAACGGGAAGAAGTAGATGTGGAGCTGCTGCTGCTCACGTGGTGATGACCTCATCATGGATGGAGTAGATGTGTGTTTTGCTCAAATACATTGATACACAGCTTTTATAAGTGCAAATACCAAATGGAACTCGTGAATAATCAAACAAAAAATAAACATTAAATTGCGGGCCTGGAATTAGCCCGGTCAGGCCTCCAAACCCGTCCGGCCGACACGATCCTAAATTGAGAAAAATGAGTATCTATGAAGAAGGACCTTAGTTACTAGGGTCAATTTCAAATGTTTTTTTATTATTTATTATTTATTTTTAATATATATTTATATAAAGAAAAAGAAAATTGTTGTAAAAGTTACAAAAGGAAAATGTATAATTTATTTTTGTGGTGTGCGTGTCACAATTTTAACCATTTATACCCAAAAAAGGTACTCCATTTATGATCTTGCTTGCCCAATCCTTCATCCACTGGGGTACCCTTCACTAGTATCCAAGCCTCTCCGGGCTCACTTATTTATTTAAATTTTATTTTCAATAAATACAAAATGTATTTATTGTGCACCATCTCTGATAGTGATACACTGATACATTCAAAATCATAGATGCTCACCTACCCGTCAATCCGTCATCCCTTAGAGGGTAAAATTTGTTAGAGTTACACAGGATTGCCTTGGAACCTGTGAACCGACCCAAACCTGAGATTTTTTGTTCCAAAACTATGTGTTCTAGAACTGAAATGAGACCGCTTTTAGCCAGTTCGAGAAAACTTGAAAACTGCTAGTTCAGTTCGGTTAGTTCACAACCATCATTTTTTCAAAAAATGAAGGAAACTTGAAAAAAGACTTTGGAATTAGATCAACCCCAGAACCGGACCGTAGACTCCCAGTTCGGTTCCGGTTCCCAAAAAATTGAACTGGAACCGGCAGTTCGAAACCGTTGGGCACATCTACTTCAAACTAGACACTACACAAATCTGTAATTTCATAGTAACATTTGAGCCGATAAATTCTATAAATCATACTGTATAAAATAAACCCAAGCAAGTGTGGCAGCTGGCAGGCGACATCAAAGACGAGAAGTGCCAATGTTTAGTTCACCAACAACCGAGACCATATGTATATATCGGACAGCAATACCTTAGTTTAGGCACCCACATCCAACGCATTTTCATCATTATCAGTTGGTCTGGTATGTGACCATCTCTTAGAGAGAGATACTGATACCCTTTTCCTTTCCTTTTTGTTTTTTTTCTTATCAAGAAGTATACTTTTTAAAAAGTAATAATACACCAATATCTTCTACACAATTATGATCGCAATATCATACGTCATGAATCTTCTTCGGCATGGTGGTCTGTTTCGTCAAATATCTCTTCCTGCAACAACCAAATCAATCAAATAACCAACACCTTTTGAGTAAAACATTCAAATTCTTAAAAGACAAAACATGTACTGTAATCTCTTTGACCTGCAAAAGCTCTTCAATGACATCTTCCATGGTTATTACCCCGACCGCCTCTTCTTCTTCCGGCAGCTTTGGAAGTGGGCTTCCGTCAATTTTCAAAATGTCCGAGTACATGTTCTTTGTCCATTTCTTGCTCCTAGGTGAGCCCTTAAAAGAATTGCTCCCACGGTTTGGGAAGCTCTTCCATTTCTGCAGTGGTCTTTTGGGCATCCCATTTCTATCCAACAAAGGCTTTTCACCATCAACAATATCTACCCTAACATCTTTCACTGAATCTAAAATCCAAAAATGAATGCAACTTAGGGATGATGAAAAAAAAAATACCCTTGCAGATAGATCTAGTTACAAAAATATGAAATTTTAGAAAACCAAAATGACTTTTTACCTCCTGTGCCAGTAGGTTGGATGATGGCCTGGTTTGACTGTCTCACAACAACAGCCATGTGACTGTGACCCTTCTGGAATTCATTCAAGATGTCGTATAATGGCAACGTTTCTAATACCCTAAGACAAAAACAAACAGAGAATAAGTACAACTATCATCAGTAGCTTCCACTAACATTATATACTTTCCCATTAAATGGAATGATCTTCATAATCACTGCAGTCCACTAGAAAGTAGAAACAATTCTCGATGAGGCAATAGTAGGTAAATTAAGATTTAATTAAAAAAAAAAAAAAACAGCTTTTGAGGTTTAGTCTAAAACTGTTCTTTTAAAATTAAATACCCCCTTTGCATGTGTCTCTCTATTCTAAATATACTTTTACCTTTAGGGTGTAGTTGTAATTTTTTAAGATAACCGAAGGTTATTGTAGTCATACTTAACTTCAGATGAAGCTTTTGTAACTACCCCAATGATTTACATTATACAAGAAAATATAAACGTACATATTTAATACATATCGAAGATGATATGATTATTATTATATGGTGAAATCCCATTTGTGGGAAAATGCCAACAATTAAGCAAAGAATCAAACTAGGAACATGTGTTCGTTTTATTTTACTTGATCCTGCATAAACAACCTGAAAGTCGTAGGCATATTTATCCTTACACAACCCATAATACTTATAAAGGGACGAGAGAATGATTACCACAAGATATCAACACCATTGTTCTTCTGAACTAAGAATACTTTCAGACTTGCCATGGACTATTCTAAGAGAGAAGAAGAAGAAAACTATTAATACCCCTATTACTGCATTAAGGAATAATACTTTCTAACTTAATTACATGATAGCCATCATGTTCAGTCCCAACATAGACAGCTAGTATTATAAAATTGAATATAAATAAATAATAAAATTGGTGCCCCTACAGTTTCGAGCATGATAATCTATGTGAACAATGAAATGAAGCAGGAAATTATTGATTTCAACTACTACCCTCCTACTTTTATTTTGTACGTGAGCATAAATCAAAGCACCAAAATACCTTGGGATTCTGCGAATAGTCAGACTCTTCACTGGGACTTCATCCTCCGAGTGAACAGTTAACAAGTTTTTTACCTACAAATCATATGGTTTAGGAGAATAACAGACAATCAATATCCATCCAAATTAGAGTATATTTTGAACTGCATATAAGATGAAACAGGTACCAGAACAAGCCCAATGATGTTTGTAGGTTGCTCATAGTAGACGGGAACCCTGCTGTGTCCTTTCTCTAGAATTAGATTCATCAAGTTCCTATACCGTAGAAAAATACAAGATTGTTGTCAGTCTTATGCAACGGAGATAAGGCCCAATGTCGCTGAATGAGAAATTCACACATCACCTATCAAGCTTTGCATTTATGTCGATAGCGAATGTTTCGGCTATTGGGGTCATGGCATCGCTTGCGGTTTTCTCAGTGAGTTGTAGTGCCCCTGCAATGATAGTCGTCTCATCGTGTGTTAGTTCCCCACCTTTACCAGCCTGCAAGAAAGCAAAGCCATCAGAGGCTTTTCTATATCGCAAACTTCCAATAAAGAGGAAACTAAAAAAGCAACACCAATACCAAAAACAAAAATAAGCAACAAGCCAATTCGACAATTTACAAAAAGAAAAATTACATAGAGATCAGTTGAAATGCACAAACTCACACACCCATATATATATATATATATATATATATATATATATATATATATATATATATATATATATATATATATATATATATATATATATATATATATATATATATATCATACCTCATTGCCATGTAAATCAACAAGGGTTTTCAATTCAGCACGACGAAAGAGAGCTCTATGCCCATGACCAAGCAGTACATCCAACAACTGGAAGTTGAAGTAAAACATATTGCGTGACGGGGCCTGTTAAATTGTGGGAACCAAATACACAGCTAGCAAATGCAGCGAATACACAGAAAGTGCACCTTGCTAATTGGATATGCAATCGGAAAACAGATACAAACAAGGACACGGACAACAGGGGTCATAGCTGCGCCAATGGCAAGTCCGTACCTAGTGCAAATGGATTGTGGGATGATCTGAACCCACGGGACCATAATACGTTAACATATTAATTAGCATACAGTATTATACATCCCAACTTCGATTCATAATGAAACAGAAATTCGTTACCTCACCAAACAGAAGTATCAATGTCACGGATATCAGGATTGCCCCCCAGGCTACAACCAGGCTGTCAAGGAAAATAGGAAGAGCCTGAAAAAATGTTTTTATTTTTTATTTTTTTTAATTTTGAAATATAATCTCTGAAAAGATTATTTAATTTTTCAACGGTAGATACCTCCATAGCAGCAGCATTACAGATCAGCAGTGTGCAAAGCAGCAAGTGCTGATTTTTCACAACTGGTAATATCTTCGCTGCAATACCATCAAAAGGCCTAAAATTAGGGCTCCAAATTCCCCAAATCAATCAGAAATTCCCAAAAATAAATAAATAAATAAAATACTGTAATTAATTACCAGCGTACTGTTTATCTTTGGGAGTTCCGGACTTGGCGAGAACCTCGAGATCGACGAGGCTAAGAGACATGAGGCCCAAAGTGAGCCCGGACATAAGGCCCGCAAACGTCACCAGAAACACAATCACCGCGATGCGAATGAAGAACTGCGGCTCGCAACATGAGTACTCCACCGCCATCCAACTTAATCAAAACTTCACCGAGGGCTTCGAGTAATGGATGATATGGCTAGAATAAAATGGTTTATTGTTGTGTTGTGCTGATGCCGATTTTGGATGCGGTTCTCTTCTCTACAGTTCGGTCCGGTGAATAACGGCACCGACGGTAAATGTGAATGTGTGGACTGGACTGGTGAATTGGTGATTGCGTCGCCCACCAGTTTTATTTTAGCGCTTCTGTTTACCGCCTTTTGTTGGATCGCGCCGACCTATTTTTATCTACAGTATTTTGTACTAGTATTTTTATCGAACTTCTTGTGATTTACTACAGTACTACTTTTTAAAGGCATTAAATTCGTAGAAAATGACACTTATTAGTAAATGAAACAACAAGTGCCGACTCTCGCACAAATAAATCTTTGCCTTTTCACTCAGACTTCAGCAAGCGACATATATCGGCAGATCTAGATCCAACGCAAATCTTTCGATTCCGGTAAGCTTTCATTTTAACGGATCCTACAGTATCTGCTGTTGATTGTTTTTATTTATTGCTGGGATTTAAAAAAAAGTTGAGATTTGCTGTGCGACTGCTTCGTGCCCCGCCGTACATTTATGAGCTCGAATTAGCTGATAACTTTGTTACTATACCGGATGAATCGTTTATGGTTTATCTGTATCAGTTGTGCCCTTAGGCTATTTTCGGATTGGGAATTAAAATTCAATCAGCATTGTAAAAATCGAGGCTTGTAGATTTTGCTGTAATGTGGTTGCTTGTTCATATTCTAGGCGGTAGAAAAATATACTTATTTCAAGTAATTTTCTAGCCGGAATGGTTAAGCCCCCCTTCAATTCTTCAAAAGCCTAGGATCGACTCCTCTTCTTCCCCCATTTCAACCTTTTTTAATATATTTTCTTATTTTTTTTCAATACTTTAATATATAATATATAAAAAATATCTTAACTTAATATATTTTTTTATTTTTTTCCCTTTACTTTCATATATACTATATAAAAAATATCTTAATTTATCTAAAACTTTCCTAATTTTACCATTTATTATATATTTTCTTATTTTTAGTATGTTTTAACATCTTGTAGGTCAAAGTTCAAACTTTGATCTTATTTTTTTTTGTTAATCAAGCTAAAATTTTAATATGCTAGCCCGTCTTAAAAAAAATTCCTGCCTCCGCCATTGGCCACACTTTTGAACCACCGATGATTTTCTTGTAATGCTCGGCATAGCCAGGCTCGAGCTCCTCGAAAGTGTTGAACACAGCTCCGTAGCTGGAGAGCTCGGCTTCCCTCGCGCTTCGAACGATCTCGTTCGACGATTTTTCGGACCGCACGGAGCTCGTCAGCTGCGGCCTCGTCATGGTGGACGCAGAGAGGGAAGAAGCCGCTGACGTGGACGATGATGCGTGGGACCCGCAGGTCGGCGGCGAGGGGGGCGGTCCACGGGATGAAGAAGTCGGAGACGATGCAGTCGGGGGGGTCGAGGCGGAGGAGCTGCTCGGAAGGGGAGCGGAGCATCCCGACGGCGGTGTTGAACTTGGAGCCCATGTCGGGGGAGGTGACGGAGGCCAAGCTGGCGCAGTCGTCGGGGAGGCCGACTTGGGTGGTGGGGAAGGTGACGGGGACGATGCGGATGGAGGACCCGTGGTTGCGCCTGTCCCTGTCCACGGCGGCTTGGAACTGAGGGACGTTGAGGTGGGGGAGGACGATCGTGGCCTTCACGGAAGGGTCGTGCCGGGCGAATTGCCGAGCCATGTCCACCACCGGGATCATGTGGCCGGGAGCCATCAACGGGAAGAAGTAGATGTGGAGCTGCTGCTGCTCACGTGGTGATGACCTCATCGGTATGTGTGTGTTTTGATCAAATACTACATCAGAGCTTTTATAAGTGCAAACACCTAATGGAAACAAGTGAATATTAATGAACAAAAAAAAAACATTAAATGCTGCACCATGCTCCTACAGTACTTGCCGGCCTGAAATTAGCCAAAATTGAGAAAGATGATGAGTATCTATAAGGGCACACATTATAAGAAGGGCGTGAATCGAGGTGATGGAATAAAAATTAAATGCTGCACCATGCTCCTACTTGCCGGCCTGGAATTAGCCAAACCCCTCCGGCCGACATATGCCTAAGATCCAAAATTGAGAAAAATGAGTATCTATAAGTACCTCACTTGCTAATGTAGCTAGCGTCAATCTCACTTGCCAGTACAATTTATTTAGAGTCCTGTGGATTTTCGGTCATATGTATAAGAATGGTGAGTTTTTTGTTCCCCTTATAAGAGTATGAGTTTTTTACACCAATCTTAATTGAGTGGTCAAATATACCCTTCAAATTTATTAAAAAAAGACAAAAAAGAATAAAAAATTGGTCCCCACTTTTTTTCTCTCTCTTCTCCCCTTCTCTTCTCTCCCGTAACCTACCGCCCTCATTTTTTTTTTTCGATTTGAACTCGCATCACCGGAGGAAGCAATGTCGTTGGCGTCCGAGCATGACGAGGAGCACGAAAGCGAGGAAGAACAACAACAAGAAGAATCGAGTCTCCAACCTCCGGTAATTCCCGAATCCATCCCTTTTTTTTATTTTTTATTTCGAAATTTCGAGCAATTTGATGGATTATATGGTGTTTCGATGCTTGTTTAAGTTCTTTATTGTGTTATACTTCATTTAGAACTGTAAATTTGAGTTGAATTGTTTTGAAATTTCAGATTTTGATTTCTGTTCATAACTGCTCGATGGCAGTCGATTAACCCCATCGACTAACCCCATCGACTAACCCCTACGAGTAGTCAGTCCTGTTAATCGAATGGGTTGGTTGATGGGGTTAATCGAATTGGTTGGTCGATGGGGTTAATCGACTAACCCGATCGACTAACGCCTTCGATTAACCTATTCGAGTAGTCTGCTCTGTTAATCGAATGGGTTGATTGATGGGGTTAATCGAATGGTTGGCCGATGGGGTTGATCGATTGGGGTTGATCGATTGGGGCTGATCGATTGAGGTTGGTCGATCGTCTGCTCGGTCGAGTAACAGACAATTTTTTTTTATCCTATTATTCTCTTTTTGTAATTGCTTCTTCTCCATTTGTGCAGGTTGGTTTCCGATGGAGGAGACCGTATTTCGTCGACATTTCGAGAGCGATAAATTGCGGCGATCGACGCGGCGTTTTGAAAAACGTACAAGACACTCTGAGGGAGGTGGGTGGGGACGAGGGCCTCGCGGAGTACAGACTGTTGGGAGATGGAGTCGAAATCGAGGACGAAAACGGAGGAAAAACGAAGTCGGATGAAATCTGGGCACCTAGCACCCGCTAGGTAGGCTAGCACCCGCTAGGTGTGACCAGCGGGCGCCGAAAAGGTTTCAGCGGGCGCTAAAACCAGGAAATTTTGGGCAGATCGGTTTTGGCCATTTCGGCGGGCGCCGAAGGTAAAACGGCGGGCGCCGTTTTGCGAATTCCTGGCGACGGGATTTTTCTTGTTCGCCAAGTTTCGCGGATTTCGTGTCCTTTTCGGCGTGGACTCCTACCTTAATTGCTATTAGGGTTTCTTATATGTCTAGGCCTATATAAGAGGGTCCCCAACAATGTAATTAGTAACTTGAGAGATCCGAAAATCATCGAGAGAATATTAGAGTGCTGAGAGTAGGCGAGAGCGTGAGTTTATTGTGATACGTGTGCGTGCGTTTGTAAACTCCCCGGAGTCGTTTATTGTTACTCTAATCAAGGATCTGCAGCGGCGAGTGGACGTAGCTCATTGAGGGGTGAACCACTATAAATTCCTTGTCTCGTTTAATTCTTTCGTTTTTTATTTCTCGTTCGTGTATTCGTATTCGTCTCTTGCAGCGACGCGGTTAGGCGAAAATCCTAACAGCTGGTATTAGAGCTTCAAGGGAGGCGATTGAAGAGACGATGGGCGACCTTGCGAGTTTCGCGGTGACGAGATTTGATGGAAAGAATTATAGACATTGGAGGTTGCAGATCGAGGACTACATGTACGGGAGGAAGCTTTATCATCCATTGTTGCCGAAGCCGGAGAAGATGGAGGATGCGACATGGCTTGAGCTCGACAGGCAGGTTCTGGGGATAATCCGTTTATCCTTGTCGATGAATGTGGTGGATGATGTGGCCGATGAGACCACTACTCAAGGCTTGATGAAGGCACTCGCCAACAAATATGAGAAGCCCACTGCCAACAACAAGATACACCTCATGAAGAGTCTGTTCAACTTGAGGATGAAAGACGGCTTCGATGCCGCGACTCATATCCATGAGATGAGCTCAACCTTGAACAAGTTGAAGGCGGTCGGAATTTCGTTCAAGGACGAGGTGTGCGCACTGATCTTGCTGGCGTCTTTGCCGGACAGCTGGGAGCCCATGAGGGCTGCGGTTAGTAACTCCATGGGAAAGGAGACCCTGAAATTCGCTGATGTCAGGGATTGCGTCCTGGCCGAGGAGCTGCGAAAGAAAGATTCTCTGGAGGCACCGTCTGGTTCTGTTAGAGCACTGAGAGCCGAGGACGAGGCCAAGGGAGCGGTACTAACCATGGCAGCGATGGGTCGAAGACGAGAGAAGCCAAGAAGGTGAAGTGTTGGAATTGCGGGAGGGCGGGGCATGTCAAGCAGCATTGCAGGGAGCCTGCGAAGGCTCAAACCAATGCGGTGACAGACGAGGATTATGGAGATGTCTTGCTAACATCTTCTGAGAATCCTGAAGACTCCTGGGTGCTAGATTCGGGAGCGTCGTTTCACACCACAACAAGACGCGATTGCATGAAGGGTTTCATTGCTGGGAATCGTGGGAAAGTTCGCCTCGGGGATGGTCGAACTTTGAACATTGGTGGTGTTGGAAACATGACACTGAAGACGTCTCGTAGACAGACGTTGAAGCTGACGAAGGTGAGATATGTGCCGAAGCTGAGGAGAAATGTGATCTCGATCAGTCAGCTTGCGATAGACGGCCATAGGGTGACCTTCGATGATAGGTCTTGGAAAGTGATGAAGGGTGCAATGGTTATTGCTCGAGGTCGTAAAATGGGCACTCTTTACACTACGGCTGGAGGTCGTGACGATATTGGTGGAGCCGAAACCACCAATGTGCCTGAGCATTGTGAACTGGGTCGTGTGAGTGAGAATTCGGGGAAGTCTCGCATGGATCGGAGTTCGTTTCTCGAAGAGCAGAGCAGAGTTCGATTCTCGGTGATCGAGAGAGAGTCAAAGAGTGGAGAGCTGAGAAGTGACGTGGAAGATTTTCCGTTGATAGAAGACCAACCAGATGAGATCTTGAAGACCAGTCATGAGCTTTCAAGTCGAGAAGATGGGGCAATGTTGGCTGGGAAACCGAGCAAGTGGGAGTTGGCAATGAGAAACAAGGCGACCTCTTTATTGTCACACGGTGGGATGTAAGCCTTGCAGTTGCGTATGTTATGTCCTACGCCCTTACATTTCGTACACACCTGCACAAAAAAGACGCGGTATTAGGTCTTTAATCAAACTAATGACGACACAATATTAGGTTCGAAGAACAAACCTGTACACGACGAGCAGACCCATATCCCTCAACTGCAGAACGAACACGACTCAGCCGCGGACGTCCAGCCTGACTAACCACTTCCGGTGGAAGACACACGTACGAAGCTACTTCTAGAGGGACAACCCAATCATCAACGTGTGGTACTGGCACAATAGGATTCGTATACATCTCTCTCAAGCTGCTTTGCTTGAAATAGGGGCCGACGAAATCGAACAATGAAAATCTAGCCCGTCTACAAAGACTATCAAGTTAGTGGCATTAATTAATTCAAAAGAAGATGTAAGGAAACCGATACCATACCGTATAGCGGCAGCAGCATGACGACACGGTATTAGGTCTAAGTCGAACTCCCGACAGTCACACGTGCGTCTCGTGATATCCACGAGATAGGTACTGCCGTTTTCCTCAACTCTGAACACGGTCCCCGCACTGACCTCCCGAACAGCAAGATGATGACTCAACTGATTCTGATTAGACACCTTTGCGAATGCCTCTTCGGTCAGCTCATCCTCCCTCTCATTAGCCTTCCTTCGTTTCTCGTCAAACCATCTCTCAATCATCGCACGAATCGACTCGAGCATAGCACAAACTGGTAATCGTCGTGGCCATTTGATAGCATTGTTGAAGACTTCGGCCGCATTCGATGTCATGAAACCATATCGTCGTTCATAACATTTTGACCTTGCCCAGGTCTCAACACCGAGTCCAACGAGGCGCCTATAAGCACCGTCTCGACTGATTCTCTCCAAATCAGATAAATATTTTTCAAACTCATCCACTCGATAACAGTAGGCAGCTTTGTGTACAACTTTGATCACATGAGAGTCGTACATTGTCAGATTCTTCTCGAGGTGGTGACCGCACAACGCACGGGTTGCGTGGGGATAAGCACTCTGAATAGCATTCGCGATGCTCTTATGCTGGTCGGACACAATGAGCAGATCGGGCGTAGCTCCGGCGTCGTACGGTGATTCGCGTGTTCTCCGGCGAACGGATTTCGATCGGGTTATCGTTTACGCAATTTTTGGTAGCCCGGGATATCGATTTCCAACAATTGGTATCACAGCGTTGGTTCTAGTTCATGTATATGTTCGATTTTGTGTTCTACCTTGCAGGGATTCCGACTATTATGGCTTGTTAATTATTTGTTAATTATTGTCATAATAATTTTATTAAACTCTCGGACATGTCGAGATTCGTTTTGTGTGGATGAATGCTTGTAATAGTAAAAATTCGGGGGTTGACCGTATTTAGGATTTATTATTATTGTTCTATGTTTTCCGGAAAGTGTATAGGATCGATTTCATGTATAGAATCGATACCGGAATTGTAATTTAAATTGTAATTTAATTTTACGTTGGTTCGATGTTGGAACGATCGCCGGAGAACGAGATGTGACGAAGGAGACGATGAGAGGGAAGGACCGGGGATCTATCAATCCCCATGATCGATCCCGAGCGATCGGCCGCAAGGAAGGGGGCCGATCGCCCCTCGGCTGGGGCTGCCGCCGGCGATGGTGGTGGCAGGCCGGCTGAGTGGCGGCGGTGGTTCCCCTCTCTGGTGGCCGGTCGATCGGTGGGGGTGGTGCGGGGATCCCCACCCCGTGCTACTCCTACCGAGATTCACTTTCCTACTTTGATTTGGTTTTCTTATTTTGAGTGTTCCTATTTTTGGGAACTCTAATGGAATAGGAAAAGAATTAAATTGGAATTAATTATTTCCTTATTGAGTGTTCTTATTTGTGGGAACTCTCATGGATAAGAAAAATAATTAATTTAGAATTAATTTATTTCCTAATTGATTATTCCTATTTTATGGAAATTTTCATGGACATGGAAATTAATTAATTTGGAAAGTAGAAGAGTCCTAATTTATTTTATTTCCTTGTTCTATTATGGAAGTCTTCTAAAATGTTTCAAGTTTGACTTTGATAGGATTCTAGAGATTTAATACAATTAGAAAGGAAAATAAATAAATAAAAATATTAATAATATTTAATTTTATTTTTGATTTATTCGATTGACTTAATTTTCGAATTAAGTATCTTTTGGATTTATTAAAAATAAATAGATTTAAATATTGGAATTAATATTCTCGTCACATGGAGCATTCAAGAACGAAGACTGAAGACTAGAAGATGCGTACAAGGATGGAATAAAGCCATAATAATCGGAAAATAATATTCTAGTATTATTTTGACTATGTGATAATATTTATGTGCTTTAATTTCATGTATGCATGCTTATGTGTATTTATTTATGCATTAGATAGCGTATACCTTTATTGTAAAAAGCTAAGTGGGAGAGGGATTGGAAACAATACCCATGGTCTCTATTACTATTCTCTTGGTGATTTTTATGAACTTTTGAAGTTCATATAGACAAGTCATTGGAGGAGAATTCTTGTAATTCCTTTTACAAGAGACATTGATTAAGTTTATCAAACAATGCCTAATTTGTCTTTCTGAAACTGACTTCAAGTCGACTCATTCTCACCCCGGGGAGTGGAATGGAGTCAAAGCCACTTGGTCATGTGGATGACACAAATTAGAGACTTTCGTATCTTTGGATCGATCGTCTGCTCGGCTCCCTCATTCTATGAGAGATAGGGTTGTTCGCATGGTGAATCACTGGTAAGAAACTTCGAATTTCACTTATGATTTACCACGTCTTGATTCACAAGATTAAATGTCTCGAGTAATTGGGAGTCAATTATAAAAATCTTTTGGTATAGTAAACGCCCACACAACGTGGCTTGCTATACTGAAAGGGATTTTGGATTAATTGATGTAGACAGTTATAGGGAATTGTGAGGGATTGTGAGTTATCGTAAACGTCTACACAACGTGGCTTGCGGTAATGTAGCGATTCCAAACGATTCACCTTAGTACTGAGTAATGGTTTACACTTAGGTACGCTTTATAGTATTCTTCCCAACGAAGTAACGCTATAATTGATGTACGACCGAAGCAAATCTAATTACAAAATCGTTTGGATAGGTAAACGTCCACACAACGTGGCTTGCCATATCTGATGGGATTTTAGATGTGATTAGTAATTTAATGATATTATTTGAGGGAGATAATATCGGATATTAAATTGATTATTTGTTTATGTGCTTATAGGTTTAGAGAATAGCTATGAATCCACTTTCTGTGATACTCAAGGAGAATAAACTCACTGGCCCCAATTATATTGATTGGAGGAGAAATCTGGACATTGTCTTAACTTCTGAGGAGTACAAGTTTGTACTTCATGATCAATGCCCTGCTGAGCCCACGAATGCCTCAACTGATGAGGAAAGAACGGCATATAGGAGGTGGAAAAAGGCTGATGAGATGGCTAGGTGCTATATTTTGGCTTCCATGTCAAATGTACTCCAAAACTAGCATCAGTCGATGGACACCGCCTATGACATGTTGTTTAACCTCAAGGAGATGTTTGGGCATCAAGACCGTGTGGCTAGGCAAGATGCAATGAGAGTCCTTATGACAACTACTCAGTCTGAAGGAACGCCCGTAGGGGAGCACGTTCTTAAGATGATGGGGTTGTTGAATGAGTTGGAGATCCTAGGAGCTCAAATTGATGGGGAGATGCAAGTCGACATCGTACTCCAATCTCTGGCCTCTGGTTTTGAGCAGTTCCGCATGAGCTATAATATGGGTAAACTATCTTATTCTCTAGCGGAACTCCTGACTAAACTGACAGCGGCAGAGGGGATCTACAAGAAGGGCAAGTCACAAGCACTTGTAGCTACTAAGTCCAAAGGCTTCAAGCCTAATGGAGGTAGAGGGGAGAAAATGAAGCAAGTCTGAAAACCCAGTGGTTCCAAGAGGCAAGGACCGCGTGAAGGGACCAGCAAGCCTAAGGGCAAGTGCTTCCGATGCAAGAAGTCTGGACACTGGAGGTCTGATTGTCCTCTCAAAGGTACGAATTCTTCTTTATTCATTAAAACATAGTCAGAGGTATTATCTACCAGAGATCTGGTGTGTAGATATGGAACCACTGATGGTATATGCAGTTTAAATGCAGGGGTTCCAGAAAACCCGGCGACTTAGAAAAGAAGAGTTCGAGTCTACATGAGCAAAGCTGTAGAGGAGGCAGCTGTTGCAGTGGAAGACATTTTATCTGCTTTTAGTAGCTATAGGAATTCATTTCAAAGTTATTGCTTTTATGTACCCCTTTTATTTTAGAAAGAACTATGTTCTGGTTTTCTATTATTAATGAATGGATATTTATTTCTTTTAATCATTTGATGATTATTGAAGAAATTATGATATTATCTATTCCGGTACATTAGTTAGCAATATGTGAATGATGAATCCTAAGTCTCCACGATGCAACAAACCGTAGTATATAATTCATTTTACTTGTTAGAGATATTTCTTTACTAAGTCATTATACTTGTGGATTTTATGCTAAGTAGTATTTATTCAAATAAGATTCAAAGGTTGAAAATAGATTTGATCAATTAAGTTGAAGGAATGGACCTTCCGACCTAAGAATTGAATTTGAAAGATAATACAAACTAAGCAAACCTTTCTGGATAAAGGATGTAGAATCCGGACAAGTATTGAAATTGATTAGCACTGATTTATGCAGACCTATATCTAATCAGACAAGAAATGTGCGAGTACTTCATTTATTGAATACTCTAAGTATGGATTAGAATACTTGATATGCCACAAAAGTAAGTGTTTTGACATGTCAATGGACACAAGGCTATTATGGGAGAACTATCAAAGTATATCCATAAGTAGCCTGCGATCTATTCGCGGAGGCTAGTACCTGTCTGAAGACATAGCATAATCAGTAATTGGAATTAGATTCCAAAAGACTACACCATACACTTTAAGTGTAGACATGGTGTGTTATGAATAAGAAATAGATCTCTAAAGAAATGGTAAAAGAAAGAGTTAATCGGAACTACCTATGTTCTATGGATATTTATGAAAGACAACGGCGCATTTCGATGTGGTTGTAAAATATCCTAGAAGAACATAAGTCATGTGTTCAAAAGTACTATGAACCAGAAGGACGTTATAAGTTCTAACGCCCAGTTCTTAGAGGAGTACTATTAGATGAAACACAAAGCCCAAAGTGACGAGATACCTTAGAACGAGAGAAAAGGACAAAGACTGGAAACCAGCCAAACCGAGTAGCGGTACACCATTAACTGCACCTACTGTTATTACTGTTTTTACACCGGAATGCCATTGTAGTGGGAGGTTGCTGATCAACCGGAGATGTTCATAAGACTAGAAGAGTTGTTGAACTCAGGATCTAGTAAACATGAAATCGATCCCTAGATCTACATAGAGGCAGTACTAGATCTAATTGTGCTTTCTTAGAAGGCAATAAGGATTATTGCTAAGAGGCAAGATCGTTTAGAGTACAAGCTTAGTTGATCCATTTTTGGATTGTAACAAAGCTAAAATTCGTGGTACTTGCGAATTGATGAGATAATCCATTAGATGGATTCATCAAAAGGCATGGACGAATAGTGTATATTGGAAACGTAATGGAAACAAGGTGGTGTTTCTCAGAGATTTTATGTAGATAACATTCTATCATTGGGAACAATGTAAAAGTGTTGTCAGACATAAAATAATGGTTGTCTAAGATAAAATCGATATATAAGATAAAGAAGAAGTTAGATCATGTTCATGAGATCTAGAATCTCGAGAAAAGAACATTGTACTTATCCTAGATATCTTATACGATTAAGGTTCGTTTTAAACATGCATAATTTCAAGAAAGGTATGTCACCTTTCAGACAAGGAATGCATCTATCTAAAGAGCATGTGTTTGGAACACATAAAGGAGATAGAAGCAGTGAAAGCATTTTCCTACACTTTGAGTGTGGAAAGCTTTAAAATGCAATGTTGAAAAACGAGAACCAGATATCGACTATGCAGTTGGCATAGTGGGAGGATATCAAAGTAATCCTGGAAAGGAATATTCGACTGCTGTAAAAGTACTTTCGAAGTACTGTTCTAGACTACGAAGCAGATGAATTTTTCCTTTGGATTACATTTCTCAGATCTCTAATCAAATCAGGATCAGTGTAAGTCGATATCAGGCTATGTGTTCACTTGTAAAAGAGGTGGAGCTTTAGAATGGAAGAGTTATAAGCATGATGCTTTTCAGACTCTACCATGTGACTAAATAGCGGCCTCAGAGGCAGCGGAAGTTTTGGTAAAGCTCCGAGATAACCTCTGGACTTAGACATGATTCTTGGTTTACCAAAGGCTATTTAGATAGCGGTGCAATGGCAAACTGAAAGAAATCATAAGTCCATAGTGATGATAACACATAGAGCAAGTACCACCTGATACGAGTCATCGTCGAGTGAGACGACGCTGTAGTCACCAAGATAACTCCGGAGACGGCAACCTAGAATGCTCATGCACGAGACACTTCTTTGGAAGTGAAGATTAAGCACGTGATGGGTATGGGAGTCGGGAGTTTGGAAGAAATGACTAGACCTTAGTATAAGTAGGAGATTGATGGAGTTGTATACTTAATGTCTAGATTTGAGTATCGTAAACTTCCGGTCATAGCATTTAATCTATTTAAATAAATAATCGTTTGCTTTTAATTATTTATAATTAAATAAATGCAAAATATAGTTCTGGATTATACACGTTGTAGTTAGTATGGTGTGCGACGTCACACGGAAGATCATACTATCAGTCACTCGTATATAATCAAACAGTAGCTCACGACCTAGATGGACAAGAACTAATCCATCGGTATAATCGTTGTATGAGAGAGAAAATAATTGGTCTTGATTATTTTATCATACTTGTACACTTGGTGTATTGAGCAGATCGCTTGAGATTTATCGATTAGGATTGCCTTGGATAATCGATTTAAATCTCTGAGTATTTTATTCTTAATCCCTAATATTATTGCGGGTGTGTGCATTTAATATTAGTGACTTTGATTTTCCAAAGGAATTGATTGATTAGAATAACCGATCAATTACCGGCAAAGTTGGGTCACGGTATTTTATGTATGACATGCCGTGAATTCTTGACGGGAAAATGTGTCCTCGTAAGGGTTGATAATATCCCCGAGATGAGTTCATAAGGAATTATTATGTAAACCTCATGAGTGGATTTGTTCCGCATAATAATTAAAGTTGAATGGTACTAGTCTCGGATATAAGAGATGAATAAATTAATTAAGCAATAAATTAATTTTATTCATGGATATTTATATCTTAAACACATGGAATAAATAATACTACCAGAGAAAATATTATTTGATATAATATGGTGAATATTGGGAGTGCAATTATATTTATATAGTGGAAGTAATTATATAATTAATATTAATAGATTAATAGATTTGGGTTTGGGCTCAATTTAATCATTAATATTGGAATATATTCCACCTCCTTTAGATCCCCTACGTAGTCTATAAAAGCACTACATGGTCTTCACAATTAGAACATACACAAGACAAGAATATCATTAGTTGATAGTTCTAGAGAGTTGTGAAGGAGATCCATAAGAGTTCGGAGGATCGTCGCCCACACGACGTTCGAACGAAGTGCAAGGAATACGTAGGAAGATCCGAAGGTCTTCAAATCATCTCGTTTCTCCGCACAACGAGATCGAAGGTAAAATCGTTGAACACCCTCTATGATTTTATGTGAATTAAATCGTGATATATACATGAACGAAAGATCCGGGAAACGTATGAACTTCGGGGACGGGGATTCGAGATCCCCGGCGAAGGTCAAGAGGAACCCTCGGCTGGGAGCCGAGGGGTGCGATCGAGCCCTAGGGCATCGATCGCGGGCCCACACAAGGAAGCCCCGGCTGGACGCCGGGGCATGCGATCGACCATGCGGTCGATCGCGGGGGAAGCCGCGGTTGGGCCGAGGCTGGTGCGCTGGGCGCACCGCCCTCCTCGGAGGTGGCGGTGAGTCGCCGGGGGCTGTTCTTAACAGCCCCGTGGGGATGCGCGTGCATCCCTGGCGATCGTTGGGCGATCGCGAGCCCCTCGTGGCGGGGGCTCGGTTAGGGTTTAGCCGCAGGTTCATCCCGCGGCAACGCTCCGGTTGAGCTCCGGCGTCGTACGGTGGTTCGCGTGTTCTCCGGCGAACGGATTTCGATCGGGTTATCGTTTCCGCAATTTTTGGTAGCCCGGGATATCGATTTCCAACATAGATCCATTGTGTCTGTTCATACACGCTGATCTAGATTAGGGACTTAAGTTGATTTTAATTTTTGTTCAATCACTTAGTCTCATTATATGACATTATCACATAACTCAGATAAAATTTAAAATCTACGTTGAACAGTTCATATAATCCAAACCTTGAAAATATGAATAAGTTGATTTTTCAATCAACCTTGAATGTTTACTTTAAAATCTCCGTTTGTAAATAAATTACAACATAAGAATTAAGTCTCCAAGACGTTTAATTCCTATCGCAGTACTTAAAGCCTCATGCTTTGACTGCGGGAGAGGTTTGGTGAATGGGTCGGCAATGCTATCCTCGGTTGCCACTTTGCAAATTTCAATATCACCTCTCTCCACGATCTCGCGAAGAATGTGAAACTTTCTGAGCACGAGTTTGGATTTATGGTCATCCCTCGGCTCTTGTGCCTAGGCTATAGCTCTACTATTATCACAATAGAGAACTAAAGATTTAACATCACTAGAGATGACACCAAGCTCCTCGAGGAACTTTTTCATCCATACACATTCCTTTGCAGCATTCGAGGTCGCAATGTACTCAGACTCTGTAGTTGAGTAAGCGATAGTGCTTTGCTTGGAACCCTTCCAACTAAAAGCAGATCTTATTCGGACAAAAGACATATCCATATAGAGATCGGAATTCGTCTTTATCAGTCTGAAAACTCGCGTCCGTATATCTCGTCATTTCTAACTTTTCTTGTCCCCAGAGACAAGATAATTCTCCTTAGTCCCCTTAAGGAACTTGAGAACGTTTCTGGCCACATCCCATGCGCCTCACTCTAGTTTGATTTAAAACGACTCGTCATGCTCAAAGCATACGATATGTCTGGCCTCATACATTTCATGGTATACATAATCGATCCTATTGCCGAAGCATATGGAACATTATACATCCTCTTTTGCTCATCAGCTCCTTGCGGACACTGAGTCTTGCTAAGAGACTTGTCATGTGTCATGTATTGTGCTTCTCCCAGATCCTTCATAGAGAAACACTTTCCGAGCCACTCCTTCACATAATTCAACATTGGAATGTCATTTCCTAATAAAGAGTATGTCATCGACATACAACACAAGAAAAACGATTGCGCTCCCACTGACCTTTTTGTATACACAAGATTCCTCTGAGTTTCGTTTAAAGTCGAATTCTTTTATGACTTCGTCGAAAAGCAGATTATAACTCCGAGATGCCTGCTTGAGTCCATAAATGGACCTCTTAAGCTTGCATACCTTCTTAGCCCTTTTTGGATCGATAAAACCCTTAGGTTGTGTCATATACACATCCTCTTCAAGAACCACATTCAAGAAGGCAGTTTTAACATCCATTTGCCAGATCTTATAATCATAATGAGCGGAAATGGCAAGAATTATCCTAATGGACTTTTTTCATGTCGGTCTTTACCTTAAAGACTCATTTACACTCAATAGGCATCACCCCTTGAGGTAAATCGATCAAGTACCAAACTTGATTCTCAGACATGGAGTCCATTTCGGATTTCATGGCTCTCAGCCATTTCTCGGAATCCAGACTTGTCATGGCTTGACTATAGGTCGGTGGTTCGTTACTCTCTAAGAGAAGAACCTCCTATTTGACCTACGAGGAACCGTTACCGCCTCCAAGGGTGGGAAAGATTCTACGACCTCGTCGTTTGTTTCTGTTACATCACTATTTTTGTTCATCCAAATAGCTGCTCGGAGGAACTCATGCGCAGGGAGAGCACGACTGGCTAGCCCTCCACGGAGGTCCGAGGAGCGAGATGTCGCCCGAGTGTCGAGGATCATTTACCGGGCAGAGACACCATCTCTCGCCGAGGACGCCGCAGATACGAAGAAACTAGCGCCTACCCCCGAGGATAACATTTCCCGCGGATCGCCGGGAGACAAAAGAGCCGTTGAGAGCCTAGAAGCTGACTCGAGCCGAGCAAGGTTCAGTCGGTGGAGCCGGGGAAAACTTTCCACCATACTAGGTTGTCCATCTGGAAAGGCGGCGGAGGTTTGGGCCAGCCCACGGATAAAGCCCATGTATCATGATAGATAGGCCCATTAGGTTAAAAGAGGGAAAAACCCTAATTGTAGCTCTATAAATACACTAGTATTCATACCAAAAAAGGCAGATCTGGAGCCCCCAAAAAGAGAGTCATTTCCTTTTTCAGCTTAAACTTTTATTTCCCTTTTTGGTAGAAGAATTTATTGTTGGCTCAATCCTCAAAAACATTCTTGAGTTTACGAGGGAGGAAAGACCATTCTGCCCGGCTTTTTTCGCTCGTTAACAGTTTCCTCGGTAACTGGTTGTTCATCATGGACCTCGTCCAGAACAACTTACTCCCACTATCTTTCTTAGAAAGGAATAACTTTTCCAGAAAGATACCACCGCAAGCAACAAAAGCTTTGTTCTATGATTGGTTGTAGAAATGATATCCTCGGGTTTCTTTTGGTTAACCCACAAAGAAAACCTTGTCAGATTTGGGTTCAAGCTTACTAGAGATATATCTCTTGACATAGGCTTCGCAACCCCAAATCTTGAGATAAGACAAATTCGGGACCCTCCCGCTCCATATCTCATATGGTGTCTTATTCACAGCCTTTGACGGCGTCTTATTCAGTATTAGAGCAGCAGTAGAGAGTGCATGTCCCCAAAGGGATATAGGAAGTTTTGCTGAGCTCATCATAGATCGAATCATGTCCAAAAAAGTTCAATTTCTTATCACAGACACTCCATTCAACTGAGGAGTTCCGGGAGGTGTAAGTTGAGATCTAACTAATCCCAAGCTTTACTAGATGATCGTCAAACTCTTGACTCAGATATTCGCCTCCTCGATTCGATCGAAGAACTTTTATCGTCTTGTCAAGTTAATTTTCACGTAACCACCTCGTGCCGGTGGTCCACACACATCAGTGTGTAGTAGGCCCAATAGATCACTAGCTCGCTCACCAGTTCCCAGAAGTGGTGATTTCGTCATTACGATTAAACAACGAAAAAATTCCGTCAATAATTGTAAAATTAAATCATTCAACATCTAATGCAGAAATGGAAATAATATTCATGGTAATACTATGAACAAAATAAACATTAGTAAGTTCTAGTACGAGCCCTGAGGACAAAAATAAACATTAAGTCCCTACGGCTAATGTTGCGACCCTCGCTCCATTCCCCACACGTAGATGGACTTCACCTTTCTCTAACTTCTTACTTCTTTGTAGGCCCTCCACACATCTAACAATGTGAGTCCCACAACCAGTATCTAATACCTATGAAGTAGTGTTAGCAAAGTGTATATCTACAACATAGATACTTGAAGATGAAGGAGCAACCCCATTCTTCATATCTTCCTTGTATTTAGAACAATCCCTTTTGAAATGGCCCACGCCATCGCAATAGAAGCACTTTGGTCCCACCGAAGTCTTCTTGTCTTTGGCCTTAGGTGCAACAACATCTTTACCCTTGCCAATGGACTTGGATGTGTTCTTCCTTTTAGAAATTCCACATTCCTTTATCATAAGAACATGTCTCCCAGAGTTGTTTTTTATCGTAGGCTCTAAAGTCTCCAAATGACTATGTAGATCCATCAACGATCTATGTACTCCGTTCACATGCTAGTTCGTCCTCAAGGAGTCATAACCATCATGCAACGAGTGCATAACGATATTCGTTTCGAAAAGCACCGGAATTAGATTTTCATTAGCATTCTCTCGTTTTTTCAAATTTGAGATCCAATCTCATGTTTCGATGTCAATCGAGAAAGTTAGTACCGTTCAGTTTTTCTTTCTTAAGGATTGAACGCATAGTAACTTGCGTGATAGAGTTTAGATGAGATATATTAACTACAGAAAGAAATAAGCAAGTATTCAGTAAACATTCATAATCACCCTCATTTATTCATCTCTGAAGATGTATTATTCGAAACAAACAACAAAGAAACAAACAAGGACCGAGAAAGGCAACACCTACATAATCCAAATATTCTAATACAAATCCATAATCACACACTAATTTATTCATCTTTGAAGATGTATTATTCGAAACAAACAAGGCCAACTACACCACAACATTAATCTTCGCGTCTTTAATCGACCAGAGTTCTCCCAGAAGCGAATCCAGATCGTTGTAACTAGAACCGCCCTTTTCAACAGCCTTCCTCGCTTGTTCACCGAGTTCCATCACCCTTTTCTTCATCTCCACCCTTTCTTCTCCTACCATCACTCGATTCACAGCCTTACTCAAATCCTCCCCTTTGATCAAACCCCTTCCAACATCCCACCTGTCACTCCATTCGGCACAACCAACAGCTACCCCGATTTTCAGAATATCCGTCAGCAGCTTCTCGTTCTCGAACTGCTCAAATGTAATCGGCCAGGTGAGCATCGGCTTCCCCGCGCAAACCCCCTCCATCAACGAATTCCATCCGCAGTGCGTAAGAAACCCACCCACGGAGCCGTGCTCGAGTATCAAAAGCTGAGGCGCCCACGATTTCAGCACCAGCCCTCTCCCCCCGACTCTCTCCTCAAACCCCTCCGGCAACAACGACTGATTTCCGTTCTTGATCGCCCAGATAAAATCCCTTCCGCACGATTCTAGCCCGTTGGCAATCTCGCGCACTTGAGCCTCCGAGAACAACGACATCGTCCCGAAACAAACGTAGATCACCGACTCCGCCTCTTTCGTGTTCAGCCAATCCAAACAGTAATCTCCGCCGCTCAAACCGCCGCCCCTTTGCGCTTTATCGGCGGGGTTGGCGTTGCAGAGGGAAGCGGGCCCCACGTGCCACACTTTTGAACCACCGATGTTTTTCTTGTAATGCTCGACGTAACCGGGCTCCAGCTCCTTGAATGTGTTGAAGACGGTTCCGTAGCTGGAGAGCTCGGCTTCCCTCGCGCTTCGAACGATCTCGTTCGACGATTTTTCGGACCGCACGGAGCTCGTCAGCTGCGGCCTCGTCATGGTGGACGCAGAGAGGGAAGAAGCCGCTGACGTGGACGATGATGCGTGGGACCCGCAGGTCGGCGGCGAGGGGGGCGGTCCACGGGATGAAGAAGTCGGAGACGATGCAGTCGGGGGGGTCGAGGCGGAGGAGCTGCTCGGAAGGGGAGCGGAGCATCCCGACGGCGGTGTTGAACTTGGAGCCCATGTCGGGGGAGGTGACGGAGGCCAAGCTGGCGCAGTCGTCGGGGAGGCCGACTTGGGTGGTGGGGAAGGTGACGGGGACGATGCGGATGGAGGACCCGTGGTTGCGCCTGTCCCTGTCCACGGCGGCTTGGAACTGAGGGACGTTGAGGTGGGGGAGGACGATCGTGGCCTTCACGGAAGGGTCGTGCCGGGCGAATTGCCGAGCCATGTCCACCACCGGGATCATGTGGCCGGGAGCCATCAACGGGAAGAAGTAGATGTGGAGCTGCTGCTGCTCACGTGGTGATGACCTCATCATGGATGGAGTAGATGTGTGTTTTGCTCAAATACATTGATACACAGCTTTTATAAGTGCAAATACCAAATGGAACTCGTGAATAATCAAACAAAAAATAAACATTAAATTGCGGGCCTGGAATTAGCCCGGTCAGGCCTCCAAACCCGTCCGGCCGACACGATCCTAAATTGAGAAAAATGAGTATCTATGAAGAAGGACCTTAGTTACTAGGGTCAATTTCAAATGTTTTTTTATTATTTATTATTTATTTTTAATATATATTTATATAAAGAAAAAGAAAATTGTTGTAAAAGTTACAAAAGGAAAATGTATAATTTATTTTTGTGGTGTGCGTGTCACAATTTTAACCATTTATACCCAAAAAAGGTACTCCATTTATGATCTTGCTTGCCCAATCCTTCATCCACTGGGGTACCCTTCACTAGTATCCAAGCCTCTCCGGGCTCACTTATTTATTTAAATTTTATTTTCAATAAATACAAAATGTATTTATTGTGCACCATCTCTGATAGTGATACACTGATACATTCAAAATCATAGATGCTCACCTACCCGTCAATCCGTCATCCCTTAGAGGGTAAAATTTGTTAGAGTTACACAGGATTGCCTTGGAACCTGTGAACCGACCCAAACCTGAGATTTTTTGTTCCAAAACTATGTGTTCTAGAACTGAAATGAGACCGCTTTTAGCCAGTTCGAGAAAACTTGAAAACTGCTAGTTCAGTTCGGTTAGTTCACAACCATCATTTTTTCAAAAAATGAAGGAAACTTGAAAAAAGACTTTGGAATTAGATCAACCCCAGAACCGGACCGTAGACTCCCAGTTCGGTTCCGGTTCCCAAAAAATTGAACTGGAACCGGCAGTTCGAAACCGTTGGGCACATCTACTTCAAACTAGACACTACACAAATCTGTAATTTCATAGTAACATTTGAGCCGATAAATTCTATAAATCATACTGTATAAAATAAACCCAAGCAAGTGTGGCAGCTGGCAGGCGACATCAAAGACGAGAAGTGCCAATGTTTAGTTCACCAACAACCGAGACCATATGTATATATCGGACAGCAATACCTTAGTTTAGGCACCCACATCCAACGCATTTTCATCATTATCAGTTGGTCTGGTATGTGACCATCTCTTAGAGAGAGATACTGATACCCTTTTCCTTTCCTTTTTGTTTTTTTTCTTATCAAGAAGTATACTTTTTAAAAAGTAATAATACACCAATATCTTCTACACAATTATGATCGCAATATCATACGTCATGAATCTTCTTCGGCATGGTGGTCTGTTTCGTCAAATATCTCTTCCTGCAACAACCAAATCAATCAAATAACCAACACCTTTTGAGTAAAACATTCAAATTCTTAAAAGACAAAACATGTACTGTAATCTCTTTGACCTGCAAAAGCTCTTCAATGACATCTTCCATGGTTATTACCCCGACCGCCTCTTCTTCTTCCGGCAGCTTTGGAAGTGGGCTTCCGTCAATTTTCAAAATGTCCGAGTACATGTTCTTTGTCCATTTCTTGCTCCTAGGTGAGCCCTTAAAAGAATTGCTCCCACGGTTTGGGAAGCTCTTCCATTTCTGCAGTGGTCTTTTGGGCATCCCATTTCTATCCAACAAAGGCTTTTCACCATCAACAATATCTACCCTAACATCTTTCACTGAATCTAAAATCCAAAAATGAATGCAACTTAGGGATGATGAAAAAAAAAATACCCTTGCAGATAGATCTAGTTACAAAAATATGAAATTTTAGAAAACCAAAATGACTTTTTACCTCCTGTGCCAGTAGGTTGGATGATGGCCTGGTTTGACTGTCTCACAACAACAGCCATGTGACTGTGACCCTTCTGGAATTCATTCAAGATGTCGTATAATGGCAACGTTTCTAATACCCTAAGACAAAAACAAACAGAGAATAAGTACAACTATCATCAGTAGCTTCCACTAACATTATATACTTTCCCATTAAATGGAATGATCTTCATAATCACTGCAGTCCACTAGAAAGTAGAAACAATTCTCGATGAGGCAATAGTAGGTAAATTAAGATTTAATTAAAAAAAAAAAAAAACAGCTTTTGAGGTTTAGTCTAAAACTGTTCTTTTAAAATTAAATACCCCCTTTGCATGTGTCTCTCTATTCTAAATATACTTTTACCTTTAGGGTGTAGTTGTAATTTTTTAAGATAACCGAAGGTTATTGTAGTCATACTTAACTTCAGATGAAGCTTTTGTAACTACCCCAATGATTTACATTATACAAGAAAATATAAACGTACATATTTAATACATATCGAAGATGATATGATTATTATTATATGGTGAAATCCCATTTGTGGGAAAATGCCAACAATTAAGCAAAGAATCAAACTAGGAACATGTGTTCGTTTTATTTTACTTGATCCTGCATAAACAACCTGAAAGTCGTAGGCATATTTATCCTTACACAACCCATAATACTTATAAAGGGACGAGAGAATGATTACCACAAGATATCAACACCATTGTTCTTCTGAACTAAGAATACTTTCAGACTTGCCATGGACTATTCTAAGAGAGAAGAAGAAGAAAACTATTAATACCCCTATTACTGCATTAAGGAATAATACTTTCTAACTTAATTACATGATAGCCATCATGTTCAGTCCCAACATAGACAGCTAGTATTATAAAATTGAATATAAATAAATAATAAAATTGGTGCCCCTACAGTTTCGAGCATGATAATCTATGTGAACAATGAAATGAAGCAGGAAATTATTGATTTCAACTACTACCCTCCTACTTTTATTTTGTACGTGAGCATAAATCAAAGCACCAAAATACCTTGGGATTCTGCGAATAGTCAGACTCTTCACTGGGACTTCATCCTCCGAGTGAACAGTTAACAAGTTTTTTACCTACAAATCATATGGTTTAGGAGAATAACAGACAATCAATATCCATCCAAATTAGAGTATATTTTGAACTGCATATAAGATGAAACAGGTACCAGAACAAGCCCAATGATGTTTGTAGGTTGCTCATAGTAGACGGGAACCCTGCTGTGTCCTTTCTCTAGAATTAGATTCATCAAGTTCCTATACCGTAGAAAAATACAAGATTGTTGTCAGTCTTATGCAACGGAGATAAGGCCCAATGTCGCTGAATGAGAAATTCACACATCACCTATCAAGCTTTGCATTTATGTCGATAGCGAATGTTTCGGCTATTGGGGTCATGGCATCGCTTGCGGTTTTCTCAGTGAGTTGTAGTGCCCCTGCAATGATAGTCGTCTCATCGTGTGTTAGTTCCCCACCTTTACCAGCCTGCAAGAAAGCAAAGCCATCAGAGGCTTTTCTATATCGCAAACTTCCAATAAAGAGGAAACTAAAAAAGCAACACCAATACCAAAAACAAAAATAAGCAACAAGCCAATTCGACAATTTACAAAAAGAAAAATTACATAGAGATCAGTTGAAATGCACAAACTCACACACCCATATATATATATATATATATATATATATATATATATATATCATACCTCATTGCCATGTAAATCAACAAGGGTTTTCAATTCAGCACGACGAAAGAGAGCTCTATGCCC
>CATPAB010000301.1:0-13456 GCA_954870475.1 Euphrasia confusa
TGATGTAGACAGTTATAGAAGGGAGTGAAGGATCCGTGTGTCAACGTAAACGTCCACACTATCGTGGCTTGCGGTGATATGCGAGTCTCAAACAAACTTCTTAGTACTGAGTAATGGTTAACACTTAGGTACGCTTCATAGTATTCCTCCCATCGAGGTAACGCTATTGATGATGTACGACCGAAGGAAATCTAATTGCTAAATCATTTGGGTGGGTAAACGTCCACACTATCGTGGCTTGCCTTACCTGATGGGATTTTAGATGTGATTAGTGATTTAATGATATTATTTGAGGGAGATAATATCGGATATTAAATTGTTTGTTTGTTTTATGTGCTTATAGGTTAGGAATGACTGTGACCCCACTTTGTGATATACTTAAAGATGAAAACTCACTGGTTCCATATAGTACTGATTGGAAAAGAAATCTGGACATTGTCCAGACTGTTGAGCTTTCTGAATCCACTGTTGTTCCAACTACGTTGAGACATGGTGTGGAAGCTAGGCAAGAGGTGTTTAACATACCCACGGAATCGTTCCTCAATGAGTCCCTTAAAACCGGCTCGGCGAAGGCGATTTTTGTGCGTAAGATAAGAGAAACACGAGCTCTTGTGGCTAGGCTAAAAGAAAAGCGTGCAAAGAGACCCAGTGGTTTAAAACCACGGATTGGGGAAAGCAAGCGGTTTCGCAGATGCTTTCGATGCAAACAGTTTGGGCACTGGAGGTCTGATTGTCCTCTCATCAAAGGTACGAAATTTTCCTTAGTCACCGAAACATTGTCAGTGGTGTTATCTACCAGCACCTGGTGTGTAGATACGGGGGCCACTGATCATGTCTGCAATTCATTGCATGGGTTCCAGGAAACCCGGAGACTTAGAGAGGGAGAGATCGTGGTCTACATGGGCAATGCCGCGAGGGTGGCGGCTGTTGCAGTGGGAGACGTTCACTTACGCTTTAGTAGTGATAGGGTTTTAGTTTTACAAAATTGTCTTTATGTACCCAACTTTAGAAAGAATTTAATTTCGGTTTCTAAACTTATTATGAATGGATATTCAGTCTCTTTTGACCACTCGGTGATCATAAGAAGAAACAGTGAGATTATCTGTTCTGGTACATTGGTGGACGATTTGTATGTGCTAAATCCTGAGTCTAACACGATGCAACTAACCGAGAGTAATAACACATCTACGAACACCAATAAGAGAAAGGAACCTTCTAGGATGAATCAATTATACTTGTGGCACTTAAGGCTAGGTCATATTAACTCAAATAGAATTCAAAGGTTGAAAGCTGATGGTCTCATCAGTGGTGTTGAAGGAGAGGACCTTCCAACTTGCGAATCCTGTTTAGAGGGAAAAATGACCAAGCGTTCTTTTTCTGGTAAAGGACGAAGGGCTGAACAAGTATTGGATTTGATTCACTCTGATGTATGCGGACCTATGTCTACCCAGGCAAAGGGAGGGTACGAGTATTTCATCACTTTCACTGATGATTACTCAAGGTATGGATTTGTATACCTGATGCGCCGCAAGAGCGAATCCTTTGACAAGTTCAAGGAGTTCAAGGCTCTTGTGGAGAACCTTCAAGGTAAATCCATTAAATGCCTGCGATCTGATCGCGGAGGCGAGTACCTGTCTGGAGAATTCAAGGCATACTTGGCAGAGAATGGGATTGATTCCCAAATGACATCACCATATACTCCCCAGCAAAATGGTGTGTCAGAAAGAAGGAATAGGACTCTTATGGAAATGGTGCGATCAATGATGAGTTACTCGGACTTACCTATCATGTTCTGGGGATATGCCTTAGAAACAGCGGCGCACATTCTGAACTTGGTTCCATCTAAAACGGTTCCTTCAACACCCATGGAACGATGGAGCGGGCGCAAGCCTAGCTTAAGACACGTTCGGATCTGGGGGTGCCCTGCACATGTGTTGAAGGTAGGTGCCGATAAATTAGAACCTCGTACTGAAGTGCGGTTGTTTATAGGATATCCTAGAGGAACTAAAGGTGGCATGTTCTATAGTCCTAAGGACCAGAAGATCGTTATAAGTACTAACGCTCGGTTCTTGGAGGAAGACTATGTCATGGACCACAAGCCCAAGAGTGACATAATGCTTGATGAATTGAGAGGTAACAATGAAGACCTAGACACAGCCGAACCGAGTATAGATACACCACTAGAATCTGCACCTGACACTATCACTGTTAATACACCGGAACGCCGTCGTAGTGGGAGGGTTGTTAAACAACCAGACCGATGGATTGGACTGGGTGAGTCTTCGGACTCTGGACCTGGAGTTCATGAAATCGATCCCTGGACCTATGACGAGGCAGTACAAGATATAGATGCGCCTTCTTGGAAGAAAGCAATGAAATCCGAAATAGAATCTATGGATTCTAATAAAGTCTGGGATCTTGTAGAACCACCAAACGGCGTAAAGCCAATTGGGTGTAAATGGGTCTACAAGAGAAAGAGAGGATCCGACGGAAAGGTTGAAACCTTTAAAGCTCGGCTTGTTGCGAAAGGATATACTCAGAAAGAGGGAATCGATTATGAGGAGACCTTCTCGCCGGTAGCCAAGATAAAGTCGATCCGGATTCTCTTATCCATAGCAGCTCATATGGATTATGAGGTGTGGCAAATGGATGTCAAGACAGCTTTCCTAAATGGAAGTCTTGATGAGACGATTTATATGAAACAACCAGAAGGATTCATTGCTAAGGGGCAAGATCATCTAGTGTGCAAGCTTAATCGATCCATTTATGGATTGAAACAAGCCTCGAGATCGTGGAACCTGCGGTTTGACGAAGTAGTCCAATCTTTTGGATTTAGTCAAAGCATGGACGAATCGTGTGTGTATTGGAAACGTGATGGGAAGAAGGTGGTGTTTCTCGTGCTTTATGTGGACGACATTCTTCTCATTGGCAACAGTGTGAAGATGTTATCAGACATAAAGGGATGGTTGTCTAGACAATTCGATATGAAAGATTTGGGAGAAGTCGGGCATGTTCTAGGGATCAAGGTTATAATGGATCGCCGGAATAGAACATTGTACCTATCCCAGCAATCTTACATAGACACGATTCTGGCTCGTTTTAACATTTGATAGATGTGTCCTTCAGTAAAGGAACTTATCTTTCTAAGGAGATGTGTCCTCAGACACAAAAGGAGAAAGATGAAATGAAAGCAGTTCCCTACGCTTCGGCTGTGGGAAGCTTGATGTATGCAATGTTATGCACGAGGCCTGATATCTGCTATGCAGTTGGCGTAGTAGCGAGATATCAGAGTAACCCTGGAAAGGCTCATTGGACTGCCGTAAAGAGCATTTTCAAGTATTTGCGAAATACTAGGGATTATGTTCTAAGTTACGGGGCAAACAATCTGATTCCTTTGGGTTATACGGATTCGGATTTCCAAGCTGATAAGGACCGGCGAAAGTCGACATCAGGCTATGTGTACACTTTGGGAGGTGGAGCCGTATCATGGAGGAGTGTTAAGCAAAAGTGCATTTCAGACTCTACCATGGAAGCTGAATATGTTGCAGCCTCAGAGGCAGCGAAAGAGTCAGTTTGGTTCCTTAATTTCCTCCAGGACTTAGATGTGATTCCGAGTTTGCCCAAGGCTATGACAATTTATTGTGATAATAGCGGTGCAGTGGCAAACAGTAAGGAACCACGGTCCCATAGTGCTACGAAACACATAGAGCGCAAGTACCACCTGATTCGAGTCATCGTCAAGAGGGGCGATGCGATAGTCACCAAGATAGCTTCGGAGGACAACCTAGCGGACCCTTTCACCAAGATACTTCCTAAGGAAGTATATTTCAAGCACTTGGAGGGTTTGGGAGTCAGAAGTTTGGAGGATAAGACTAGACCTTAGTATAAGTGGGAGATTGTTGGAGTGGTATACTTAATGTCTAGATTTGAGTATTGTGAACTCCTTGTACACTTTCATTTACCTATTAAATACGAACATTCATTTGCTTTTAATTGTTGTTAATTAAATATATGCAAAATATAGTCCTGGATTCTATACGTTGTAGTTAGTATGGTGTGCGACGTCACACAGAAGATCATACTATCGGTTACTCGTATTTAATCGAACATATGCTCACGACCTAGATGGACACGGACCAATCCATCGGTATAGTCGTTGTGTGAAAGAGAAAATAATTTGTCTTAATTATTTTATCACACTTGTACACTTGGTGTATTGAGCGGATCGATTGAGACTCATCAATTAGGATTGCTCGGCGATAATTGATTTGAGACTCAGTGTATTTTATTCTTAATCCCCGATATTGTTGCGGGTGTGTATATTCAATAGAAGTGACTTTGATTTACCAAAGGAATTAACCGATTTAATTATTGGGTTAATTACCGGTTAAGTTGGGTCACTATATTTTATATATGGCATGCCGTGAATGATTGACCGGACAGTGTATCCCGGAAGGGTTGATAATATCCCCGAGATGAGCTCATAAGGATTTATTATGTAAACCTCGCGAGTGGATTTAATTCTGCATAATAAATAAGGTTGAGTGGTACTAGTCTCGGATAAAAGAGATGAATAAATTTATTAAGCAATAAATAAATTTTATTCATGGATATTTATATCTTAAATACACGGAATAAATAATACTACCGGAGAAATATTATTTGGATATAATATGGTTTAATATTGGGAGTGCAATTAATTTATATAGTGGAAAATAAATTAATTAATATTAATGGGAGATTAATAGATTTGGGCTTGGGCTCAATTTAATCATTAATATTGGAAGCCCAATATTCCACCTCCTTTAGATCCCCTACGTAGCCTATAAAAGCACTACATGGTCTTCTCTATTCTTAAGTGTGATTGAAGATCATAATTCTTCTAGAGAGAGAAAGTAAAGAGAGAAGTAGATCCATAGAGCTTGGAGGATCGTCGCCCACCCGACGTTCAAGCTAGTGCAAGGAATACGTGGGAAGATTCAAAAGGTCGTCTTGAATTCGTTTCTCCGAACAACGAATCGAAAGGTAAAAATCTAAACGCCCTTGATTGTTCGATTTTGGATTTATCGAGAATACCGTAGAACAAAGATCCGAGGTACGAAACCCCGGAGGAGGATCAACCGGCGATGGTGGTCGAAGACCACGGCATCGCAGCGGTCGACCCACCTAGGGTTTCGGCGGGGCGACGGGGAACGAACCCTCGGCTTGGCCGAGGGGGTGCGATCGACCATGAAGGGTCGATCGCTGGGCACGGGCTGGTGCCGTGCCCAACCCCGCCGTGAAGGCGGGGGCCTCCAGCTGGCGGCGAGTCGCCGGACTCGCCGCGGGGGCTTCCGGAGCAGCCCCACCCCAACCGATCGCCGGCGTGCGATCGGCGATCGCGTGAACACCCCGGCTCGCGGGGGTTCGGCCGGGGGCGGGCTGTGCGTCTTCGGGCGCATGGTCTCCGATGGTCGGACTCCGGCGGATGAGTCGGTGTTCATGTGATCTCCGGCGAAGGTTTTCGTTCGGGTTATTGTTTCCGCAAATTTTAATAGCTCGGGATATCGAATTCCAACATCGACCCTAGGTCGATCGCTCGCCCCGGCTACCAGCCGGGGCTCCCCTCGTGCGGCTGCCGGCGATCGATGCCCTAGGGCTCGATCGCCACCCCTCGGCTCCCAGCCGAGGGTCCATTGAACCTTCGTCGGGGATCTCGAATCCCCGTCCCCGAAGTTCGTCGTTTTTCCCGGATCTTGTGTTCATGTATATGTTACAATTAATATCACATAAATTCACACAAAGGAGTTTATGAATATACCTTTTGATTCGTTGTGCGGAGAAACGAAATCAATTGATGACCTTATGATCTTCCCACGTATTCCTTGCACTAGCTTGAACGTCGGGTGGGCGACGATCTTCCAAGCTTATGGATCCTCTTCAACTCTCTAGAATATCAAGTATGATAATCTTGTCTTGTGAAAAAGTGAAGACCATGTAGTGCTTTTATAGGCTACGTAGGGGATCTAAAGGAGGTGGAATATTGGGCTTCCAATATTAAAGATTAAATTGAGCCCAAGCCCAAATCTATTAATCCTCTATTAATATTAATTAATTTATTTTCCACTATATAAATTAATTGCACTCCCAATATTAAACCATATTATATCAAATAATATTTCTCCGGTAGTATTATTTATTCCGTGTATTTAAGATTTAAATATCCATGAATAAAATTAATTTATTTCTAATTAATTTATTCATCTCTTGAATCCGAGACTAGTACCATTCAACCTTAATTATTGTGCGGAACGAATCCACTCATGAGGTTTACAAAATAATTCCTTATGAACTCATCTCGGGGATATTATCAACCCTTCCGGGATACACTTTCCCGTCAAGTATTCACGGCATGTCATATATAAAATATAGTGACCCAACTCAACCGGTAATTAACCCAATAATTAAATCGGGTAATTCCTTTGGAAAATCAAAGTCACATATATTAAATATACACACCCGCAATAGTATCGGGGATTAAGAATAAAATACTCTGGGACTTGAATCGATTATCTAAGGCAATCCTAATCGATAATTCTCAAGCGATCCGCCCAATACACCAAGTGTACAAGTGTGATAAAATAATTAAGACAAATTATTTTCTCTCTCACACAACGACTATACCGATGGATTGGTCCATGTCCATCTAGGTCGTGAGCAGCTGTTTGATTAAATACGAGTAACCGATAGTACGATCTTATGTGTGACGTCGCACACCATACTAACTACAACGTATAGAATCTAGGACTATATTTTGCATATATTTAATTAACAATAATTAAACGCAAACAATTGTTTATTAATTTAATAGATTAAATGCTATGACCGGGAGTTTACCGTTACTTAAATCTAGACATTAAGTACACAACTCCAACAAATGACCAGTCTGAGCAATCAGATTTCTTTCCAGCTCACGGACCTCATCCATTCGTGGATCAATTGGCCGGGGGCCTGGTTTTTTGCCAATGTAATTTGGCCGGCGATCGGAGGGAAAAGGAGGTTTCTTCTTTTGCTCGGGGGAGTGTCCCCCGCCAGCCACAAGACGCTGGTATGCCACTTGGGCCCCAGCTTTCCTCCTAAAATCCTCATACGATCGGGGATAGTTTAACATAGCAGATTTAAACAACTTAGAATTTCTTCTCAAACCTGCCAACACAGTGTGAAGTTTGAGGTTGTGACCAATCTCTTCACCGCCCGCCATGAGGAGTTCTTCAACGCGATCAACATAAGACTCGTCTGTTTCATTCTCACCCTGTTTGACTCCAAGCAGCTTCTGACTATATTCCATATAGGAAGCTTTGGATGCAAAATACGACACAAACCTTTGCACCAAATCGTCAAAACATTTGATAGAATGTGCAGGTAGGCTGACGTACCATTGGTGGGGAATATCGCCCAGGGTGAGTGGGAACAATTTGCACCGAGTAGCATCAGTGGCTCCTCGACCGGACATGTACGTCCTGAATCTGCTCAAGTGAACCTCTGGGTCAGTCTTGCCGCTGTACAAAGTGGTTTGTATGCGCTGGACCTCCAGTTGCATGGGAGCTTGTTCAACCTCAGGGGCCAAGGGATCATTATGACGACCTGTAGGGGCGGCGAGAATCTGATTTTCATTCAATCGCCTTTCCAGCTCAGAGTATTTCTGCCTTAAATCGGCCAGTTCAGGATTGTTGGAATTCAATATCCCGGGCTATTAAAATTTGCGGAAACAATAACCCGATCAAAAACCCTTCGCCGGAGATCACATGAACACCGCTGCACGCGCCGGAGCAAGACCGAACGCACGACGTGGCCGAAGCCACGCGCGCACGCCCAGCCGAACCCCTCGGCTAGGGTTTCATGCGATCGAAGATCGCGTCAAGCGATCGATCGCACGATCGCGTCCCACGCGATCGGCTGGGACTACATGGGCAGCCCCCGCGGCGAGTCGCCGGACTCGCTGCGGGGGCTGCTGGGCAGCCCCACCCCGATCGATCGCCGGCGTGCGATCGATCCCTCGATCGCAAGCACGCACCCGTGGGGGTGCGGCTGGGGCGTGCGCGGCCTTCGGGCCTCGCTGTGCGCTTCGGCCGTATCCCGGCATGGTTGTCGTGTTCATGTGATCTCCGGCGAAGGGTTTGATCGGGTTATTGGTTTCCGCTTAATTTTTAATGGCCCGGGATATCAAATTCCAACAATTGGTATCAGAGCGTGATTTACGTTCACGGTATTTTTGATAAAATTGTTCTACCTTGCAGGGTTCCGACTATTATGGCTTGATGATTATTCGTTTAATTTATTTTGTCATGATTGTTGGTTTTATTAAACTCTCGGACATGTCGAAATTCGTTTTTTGGTGGTGAATGCTTGTAATAGTAAAAATTCGGGGGTTGACCGAATTTAGGATTTATTATTATGTTCATCGTTTTTCCGGAAATTGTATAGGGTCGATTTCATGTATAGAATCGATACCGGAGTTGTAATTTAGATTATTGTAATTTATTTTGCGATTGGATCGATGAATCGAAGACCGCCGGAGAAGACGAGATGACGAGAGGAGGCTAGGGCTTGGATCGATCAATCCCCATGATCGATCCATGAGGATCGATCGATCGCATGGGAGGGCGCCGAACTCGCGCCTCCTGGCGACAATGTCACCGGCGGTGGTGGCACGCCGGCTGGGTGGTGGCGGCGGTGGTCCTCGGCCGGCGATTGGCGGTCCGGTGGGGGTGGCGTGGAGTCTCCCAATCCATGCTACTCCTACCGGAAATTTACTTTCCTATTTTAATTCGGTTTTCCTATTTTGATTATTTCTTTTATGGAATATTCATGGAATAGAAAAAGAATTAATTTAGTATTAAATTTATTTTCCTATTTGATTATTCCTACTCATGGGAATATTCATGGATTAGGAATAAAATAAATTTGGAAAGTATAAGAGTCCTAAATTATTTTATTTCCTTATTCCATTATGGATATCATCTAGAATATTTCAAGTCTATCTTGGATAGATTATTCTAGAGATTTAATGGAGTAGAAAAGGAAAATAAAAATAAAAGTATTAATAATATTTAATTTTATTTTTGGTATATTCAATTGACTTAATTTTCGAATTAAGTAACTTTTGGATTAATTGAAAATGAATAGATTTAAATATTGGAAATTAATATTCTCGTCACATGGAGCATTCAAGAAACGAAGACTGAAGACTAGAAGATGTTGGAGTTGTGTACTTAATGTCTAGATTTAAGTAACGTAAACTCACGATCCATTGCCACTAATCTATTTAATTAAATAAACAATTATTTGCGTTTAATTATTTATAATTAAATATATGCAAATTATAGTCCTGGATTCTATACGTTGTAGTTAGTATGGTGTGTCGGGCCCACACAGAAGATCATACTATCGGTTGCTCGTATTTAATCGAACAGTTGCTCACGACCTAGATGGACACGGACCAATCCATCGGTATAGTCGTTGTGTGAGAGAGAAAATAATTTGTCTTAATTATTTTATCACACTTGTACACTTGGTGTATTGAGCGGATCGTTGAGATTCATCGATTAGGATTGCCGGCGATAATCGATTCGAGTCTCAGTGTATTTTATTCTTAATCCCCGAAACTATTGCGGGTGTGTATATTCAATATAAGTGACTTTGATTTACCAAAGGAATTAACCGATTTAATTATTGGGTTAATTACCGGTTAAGTTGGGTCACTATATTTTATATATGACATGCCGTGAATACTTGACGGGAAAGTGTATCCCGTAAGGGTTGATAATATCCCCGAGATGAGTTCATAAGGAATTATTATGTAAACCCTGCAGGTGGATTCGTTCCGCATAATAATTAAGGTTGAATAGTACTAGTCTCGGATAAAAGAGATGAATAAATTAATTAGCAATAAATTAATTTTATTCATGGATATTTATATCTTAAATACACGGAATAAATAATACTACCGGAGAAATATTATTTGATATAATATGGTTTAATATTGGGAGTGCAATTAATTTTATATAGTGGAAAATAGAATTAATTAATATTGATAAGGATTAATGGACTTGAGCATTGGGCTCAATTTAATCTTCAATATTGGAAGCCCAATATTCCACCTCCTTAAGATCCCCTACGTAGCCTATAAAAGCACTACATGGTCTTCTCTATTCTCATAACTCGAAGATCACAATTCTAGAGAGAGAAAGTAGAGAGGAGGATCCATGGAGTTCGGTAGATCGTCGCCCACACGACGTCCGGGCTAGTGCAAGGAATACGTGGGAAAATCTCAAGGTCATCAAATTGAGTTCTACGTTTTTCCGAACAACGAGAACGAGGTAAATCGTAAAACACTCTTTATGATTTTATCGTTTAATTATCGTGAAAGTATCATGAACCAAGATCCGAAAGACGCGACCCATGACGAGGACGAACCGGGCGGTGGTGGTCGAAGACCACCGGACCGCCGGCGGATCGTCGGCTCGGCTGGAGGGGTCGAGAGGGCGAGAGCCTCGGCTGGACGCCGAGACTCGATCGTGCCCTAGCTGGGCACGAACCCTTGCTTCCCGAGCAGCACCGCTCGCACGGTGCTGCCTCCGCTCACGCGGAGGGGCTGCCGCTCGCGCAGCTGGACCGCCGCTCGCGCGGCGGTGGTTTCGGGCTGATCGCTAGCCACGGTTCAACCGTGGCTTGAGGGCGATCAGCGGGGCGTGGCTAGGATGCCCAGCGGGCTGCCAAGGGCAGCCCTAGGCGGCTGCCGTGTACAGCCGCGAGCCCCATGCGGGGGCTCGACCGGACAGCCGCGGGCTTTCCCCGCGGCGGCTTGTTTGGTTGAGTCCGGCTTCGTGGTGGTTCGTGGCGAGATGTTCCGGCAACCGGGGGTCGATTGGAGTTGTTATTCCGCAATTCGACAACTCCGGATATTCGATCTCCAAAGGATTTCGGTCGGAATTAATTAGATAATTTATTTATTTAAATTTATTAATTCCGGGATATCGATTTCCAACAATTGGTATCAGAGCGTTGGTTTTAGTTCATGGTATTTTTCGATAAATTGTTCTACCTTGCAGGGTTTCCGATTATTATGGCTAGATTTAATTTTATTAATTAATGTCATAATAATGTTCTTGATTATTAAACTCTCGGTGATGTCAATATTCGTTCTTTTGTGGTGAATGCTTGTGCTTAATTTTTCCGGAAATTGTTTGAGGTCGTTTTCACGTAGAGAATCGATACCGGATAGCGTAGTAATAAATTTGTAATTTATTTACGTTGGATCGATTCCGAAACGACGACCGGAAAAGTGTGACGGAGGAGACGATAGAGAGGGAGGATTCCGGGGATCGATCATCCCCATGATCATCCCCGAAGGAAGGATCGATCGAAGGGGGAGGGGGCTGCCCGCGGCCTTCTCGGCCGTGATGTCACCGGCGACGGCGGCTGATCGGCTGGGCGGTGGCGGTGGTTCTCCTCTCGGCCGGCGATGGTGGTGGGGCGCGGGGTCCTCGTGATCTCGTGCTCTCCCGGCAAGATCCAACTTTCCTAAATTATTCGGTTTTCCTATTTTGATTATTCCTATTCTTGGGAATTCTCACGGAATAGGAAAAGAATAAATTTAGAATAAATTTATTTTTCCTTATTGATTATTCCTATTCTTGGGAATTTTCATAGATTAGGAAAAGGAATAAATTTATGATTAATTTATTTTTCCTATTTAATTATTCCTTTATGGAATTTTTAATGGATTAGGAAAATAATTAATTTGGAAAGTTTAGGAGTCCTAAATTAATTTTTCCTTATTTAATTATTCTTTTATGGAATTTTTAATGGATTAGGAAATGAATTAATTTGGAAGGACTAGCAGTCCTAAATTATTTTATTTCCTTATTTCATTATGGAAATCATCTAGAATATTCCAAGTGGGTCTTGGATAGATTATTCTAGAGATTTAATGAAGTAGAAAGGGAAAATAAAATAAATTATTTTATTTCCTTATTTCATTATAGAAGTCTTCTAGAATATTCCAAGTGGGTCTTGGATAGATTATTCTAGAGATTTAATGAAGTAGAAAAGGAAAATAAATAAATAAATAAAAATATTAATAATATTTAATTTTATTTTTGATTTATTCGATTGACTTAATTTTCGAATTAAGTAACTTTTGGATTTATTAAAAATAAATAGATTTAAATATTGAAATTAATATTCCCGTCACATGGAGCATTCAAAGAACGAAGACTAAAGACTAGAAGACGCATACGGGGATGCGATAAAGCCATAATAGTCGGAAAATAATATTCTAGTATTATTTTGATTATGTGATAATATTCTATGTGCTTTATTTCATGTATGCATGCTTATGTGTATTTAATTATGCATTAGATAGCGTATCCCTTTGTTATAAAAAGCTAAGTGGGAGAGGGTATGGAAACATATCCATGGTCTCCATTGTATCCCTTTGTTATAAAAAGCTAAGTGGGAGAGGGTATGGAAACATATCCATGGTCTCCATTGCTGTTCTCTTGGTGACTTTTATGGACTTTTGAAGTTCGTATAGACAAGTCATTGGAGGAGAATTCTTGTAATTCCTTTTACGAGAAACATTGATTAAGTTTATCAAACAATGCCTAATTTGTCTTTCCAAAACTGATTTCAAGTCGACTCATTCTCACCCTGGGGAGTGGAATGGAGCCAAAGCCACTTGGTCATGTCGAGGACACAAATTAGAGACTTTCGTGTCATTTGATGACTAGATCGATTGTCTGCTCGGCTCCCTCATTTATGAGAGATAGGGTCGTTCGCATGGTGAATCACTGGTTAGAAACTTCGAGTTTCACTTATGATTCTCCGCGTCTTGATTTACAAGATTAAATGAATCAAGTAATTGGGAGTCAATTGTAAAACTCTTTTGGTGTAGTAAACGTCCACACTATCGTGGCTTGCTACATTGAATGGGATTTTGGAACGATTGATGTAGACAGTTATAGAAGGGAGTAAAGGAGCGTATGTTAACGTAAACGTCCACACTATCGTGGCTTGCGGTGAATATGCGTGTCCCAAACAATCTTCTTAGATACTGAGTAATGGTTTACACTTAGGTACGCTTCTTAGTATTCTTCCCATCGAAGTAACGCTAATGATGATGTACGACCGAAGGAAATCTAATTGCTAAATCATTTGGATAGGTAAACGTCCACACTATCGTGGCTTGCCATATCTGATGGGATTTTAGATGCGATTAGTGGTTTAATGATATTATTTGAGGGAGATAATATCGGAGATTAGATCGATTGTTTGTTGTTATATGTGCTCATAGATTAGGATATGGCTTTGAACCCACTTTCTGTGATACGTAAGGATTTTAAACTCATTGGTCCCTAAATGTAATGATTGGAATAGAGATCTAGACATTGTCCAGACTGTTGAAGAGTACTGG